>JAWQRJ010001270.1:0-16412 GCA_033557515.1 Diorygopyx duplodentatus
GTTTATAGGGTTTCTGATAAACAGGGGTATGGCCTGTTAAATTTATTTGATGTTTACAGTCTGAGCTAAATGTTAAAGGTATTTTCTCGCTATGTATTATATCTGGGTATTGATAAACTTAATTTTTTATCATATCTTTGTCTAAAGTTATCAGGTGATCTAGTCGTTTTGTTGGGTTTTAATTGTCTCATACTGAGTTTTTCTTATTTCTTGAGAATTCAACATTGTTTTAGTTTTTGGTAATGCATTTATCGGTTTTATTTCTTTATCTAATATCGTTTTTATGGAGTATTCATTGAAATTAGCCATTTCTACTATACTTTCATAGTTGTTGACCGTTATTAAACTGTCTGGAATAGTAACATTAGTTAAAAGATGTTTTTGGGGAAGTAAAAATTGTCCTTGCTCTTCACATACTGGTACTTTAACTATTTGTCGAGTTCTAGATAGAATCTCTATAATATGGGTTTTGAATGTAAATGACATATTTGCATTTCTTGTCTCTAACTGTTTATTTTTATAGTTAATATTTGCTTCAAGTGTATTAAGAATATCTGCTCCTAATATACCATAATTTTTTTTTAAACGTCAGCTATATTAAAAACCATATGTCTTCTTCATCTTGGTTAAATATTGAAAAACTAGGTATTTTGACTCTATACTCGTGTGTTGTTTCCGAATGCATTGTCTTTAACGTATAAGGGGAATAAAATAGGTTTTCTAGAAAACACAAATTTACTAATTTCGAATTAATTATTGAGGTTTCTGCTCCTGAATCTATTAGAAATTTTGGGTTATTTAGTTCCGGTATAAAAATATAAGATAATCTAGATACATTGATATTATTTATTACTACGATTTATGGGTTGTAACTTCCGAGGCTTCTATTTGAAAATTTACGTTTTCGTCTTGTTCTACATTTTTATTGTTTTGGTCGTCATATAAGGAAATATTATTGGATTGCACAAGTTTTATATTGGATTCGTCTAATAATTCCGGTTCATAATAGTAATCATTTTCTGGATTAACATCATTAAATATTTGTTCATTGTTATCACAAATTTATCATATTGAAAATGTTGTACTGTCGTTTCGTTAAAATATACGAATTCATTATCTATATTATTCATGTCGTTTCGGGGTCTTTTGTTAAATGTATGTCGTCTTATGGTTGAACTATCTACGTCCATTGGTTGGGGTTTAAAGTTTCTAAAGGACTGTTTTGGTTGTCTTCCAAAAGGTGTATTAAATTGGGGTCTTTGAAATGGTGTATTAAATTGTGGTCGTTGAAAAGGCGTTGGATTTCTCTGAAATACAGGTCTTTGTTATTGGGGATTATACGATAAATTAAATCTTGGCTGTTGTGGTTGGGGTAAATTAAAACGATTTGTGAATTGCTGTGGTGGTGCTGAATTGCCACGATTTGAGAATTGGGGTATCTGTATAGGAGTATAGTTTGATATGAATGATTTACTTTGGAAATTCCTAATCTCTGCTACTATAGATTTTTGAGTATTTACATTATTTGATACTTGTGATTTTCTACATAAGTAAATCCAATTCTATCTCTCTAATACTTTTGCCTGCGCTATTTCTAATGTTTGGGGATCTTTACTTAGTATGAACTCTCCATAATCAGAATATTTCATTAGACATCTAAGGTAGGTCCCTAATGCCATTCTTTTATAGATTTCGGTTTTAACTAAACGTTCCTGAGCATTTTGATTTGATTTTAAAGTTGTTAGTAAAATGTTTAAAGAATCTTTTATTCTGTTACCTAAATTATAAGGGTTCTCGTTTGTTTCTGACTTTTTAAATTCATTAAATCTGACACTAGACAATTTTCTGAGCGTTGATCTGAATAGTTCTGTTGTAAACAAATTTTTAAGTCATTCCAGGTATTAATCTCGCGTGAAGCTACTAATGCTAGCGCATTACCTTCTATTATTATTACGTCCTTTAATTATCTTTAAAACAAACTTATTAATTGGGTCCTCAATGTTTAAAACATTGCAATAGGTCTGAACCAAATCTTCACACTGTTCAAGAAATAGAAACAGTTACTTAGTACTTAATGAATATCTATTCATAATTAACTGCCTTTATAAAGTTTTGTATAATGCTAGGTCAGCAGTGTGCATCATATGCCCATATTTGGTATTATGATTAATTGTGAGGGCACGTAATTATGAATCGTGTGCCCGTATATGGTAGTATGACTAAATGTGGGGACACGTAACTCCTCTCTCACTAAATGGGACTTCCTCCTGATAGTCCAAAGGTTTTAACTTCAATATTATAAATTTCTTAATTTTAAAGAAGTAACATAACACAATAATAACAATTACAATAATTAGTACATATAATAGAATATTATGTGTCTTAACATTGTTGTCTTGTTAGTCATTGGTAGTATGACTAAATGTGGGGACACGTAACTCGTGTAAAGGTGTTAGTTTGAAATTCTCCTTTATTTGTATTTATTTCTATTAATTTTTTTATTGCCCTCTAAACCACAACTCCTGTATCCGCTGTCCACTTGCATAAAAGGCCGCAATTAAAAAAATAATCAACCACCGTAATTACAAGCTACAACCGCTCCTCGTGCCGGCTACGGCGGGTTTTGTGGCGTCGTCCATTAACGATTGGTTCCACACATCCGCAATTCCAGTCATTACATAATGGACACAGGCTACTCCGCTGGCCGTGACACATTTCTGAAAAACAGCCTCCTTTGCCGCGCGATCGCACTCGAACGCGTAAATTGCTAAGGTGCATAAAATTGGTTTTAAAATCCCACTAATCACGCCCTATTCGTCGGCGGGTCTAGCGATTACGGGAATTTTTCTTTTTTCGATCGCCGTGCCGCTGGAACCAGAGTACACCAAAGGAGTTAATAGGTATTTACACCCTTAGCATAAAGCGTCTCTATCAAAAGTGAGCCATGAGTGGTTGAGTCATGGCGTGCGTATGTCAACTAGGAATGCGGCCCAATCTAGCATGCGCCGCTAGGAATGCAAAAGATAATATGTAGAGTTTGTGAAGGGGTGAAAAAATGATGACCACAACAAATTTTTCCATGGCCATTCCAAATATGTTCAAAATAAAATATTCGTGACTCAGAGATTTAATATTAATCGTGTTCTTCTGACAGTTGAAATATATCAACAGTTCTTCTGACAGTTGAAATATAAATATACAATGAGTATGTACTTTGATGTAACGTACTCTTCGTATACCGTAAGTGGGACGAAAAAATGTAAATAAGTCCAAGTATTGGCCGTGCAGAGTTAAATTGGATAAGTTGGCTGTCCCGTAGGCCTTCAAATTGGTTCTCACCAGTGGTTTAATAAGATAATTGAGATTGTCTTGAGGAACGTTTTAGTTGAGCCAGTCCCTCGCGCATTTCATTAAATTTAATAGAATTTTTAATTGAATCTGCCCACTCTGCCGACGAAAATAACCGAGTTTTCTCTTTTCGTTTTCAGGTGCAATTACCATGGAAGCACACAACTGATATCTTACGAATTTCATTAGATTTCACGGTAAGTTAAGTCAAATTATTGTGTTAATTATTTGATAATACTGTGGCTATAGGATTAATTTCCCAGTTTATACTAATCATGTGTTGGCAATACGGAGGACGTTGTCTATAAGATAGTTTTAAATCTCTATTTTTTTCTCTGTCATTCCAAAAATTATTCATCCCATGCATTTGTGTGTATGCATACAAGCGTTGTATCCCACATTACTTTGATTGAAAGTAGTCCACGTTTCGTCGGATCCCATTCTCAGGTCAGCCGGGTCGCATCCAACCGGAGCAGACTTCATTAGGCTCCATTCGAAAACGGTAACTCACGTGTGTGTGTGTATTAATGCACGAGCGTCTAGGCGTGCGTTTACTAATGATGGTTTTTTTCCGGCGGCATCGCTTAGGGTCTTCAATCGGTCACGTCAAAAATGCCACCGCCGTCGGTGGCCCGACCATAATTTAGCTCCCGTAACCACAAAACAAAGTATTTAATCATCGCGCGACTGGTAATTAGGTGACGGTTTTGTGCCACGCTACGCTCTACGTCTCCACTCCGCTGATAGATTGCCGTGTTTTGCTAAATATCAGATGCAAGCGACTGACACAATAAAACGATGATGCGGTTACCAAACTGCACGATTTACGACCGAGCGACCGAGTTACAGTCGCTTGCTATAATATCGAAAAGGTTAATGCTTTGTTGAGTTATATCTAAGTAATAATTAATGGATTAGCGACGATATCGCTGCAAGGTTTTAAACACCTCCTTTACTGTGTGTGTTTGATAGTATTTAATAGACCCATTGAAAAATCGCCAGCTTTTACGACTTGCCTTGATTTACTTCAAGAAATCTTTGTACGTCACAGAAGCTGGGTATGTAAATGAAATATCCACCCCAACGGATGTCGCAGCAAAATGAGGGCGGCACAGAGAATTTATTAAATATTCAAGACTGGCAGCGTTAACTCAGCAACTGCCGCCTTAACGCAGGGTGTGTATTAATTTAGCAATTAGGCCCCCTACGTTAAGGTGAGGCCTTTAAGACGTTTAAAGACACGGGGGTAGACGAAACTTTGTGCGTGTCGAAATTTACTAGTCGATTAATGTATTAACGTGTCCATTAAACAATTTGGGGAAGTGTTAGACATGCGTTGCAGACGTTTTCCTTATCAACGTGAGTCTAACTGAGTGACATGGCAGAATTACAACGTCACGTACAGAAAATGATAATAAAATAACAATCGGAAGAGCAATCTGAAGAGTACATTTCCTCATTACCACCTAACAATCTAAAAAAAACTGATTGAAATGAATCCAACAATGAACAATTTATATGAAAAGCCAGTACGACACACATCTACAAAAATCATGCCAGTAAACTATCTAAAAACATACAACACTTATAATTCCTACAAACTAAAATTTTACCAATTCAAATTCCCAAAATACATAAAACCTAATAGAGTTAAAAGTTTGATACGCAATCATCTTAAGGATCAACTACATTTACAATATAGAAACATAAATGACAATAATAACAACATGTACACAACCTATAAAATATTAGCAACGAGAATACATCACAATTTCCTAACACAAATCATTAACGATACCAAAGAAATGCAAAGTAGAATCAGGAATACCAGAAGTCCATTAAAATTCGAAAATTGAATACACTCAGAACCCAAAAACAGAGAAAACAATCAAAACAGAACAATATTCAACACATAACACATTTTCATCTCAATTTCACTAACCTATCAGATCTACAACTTAAAGACCAAGAAATTAAACTGTTAAATATTGGGCCAAAATATGCTATACATACACCAATAACAAACACTGGTTGCAATAGAAGCAGAAGCAGCTATCAAGGACCACCCACAAGAAAATAACATAAAATATCATACAACTCATCAAGGGAGAAGAGAAAAAATAAATCAAAACAGAACCAAACATGTACATACAAATAAACAGGTAACTTGTCTTAAAAACCTCAAAAAATGAATTAACGATAACAATATTGTGGTGGCAAAAGGTGATAAAAAGGCATTGTATTACTAAATAGAAATGACTACATACAAAAAACTGAATGCATGATAATTATGAAATACTTCAAAAGAACCCTATAAATATCCTAAACAGGAAAATAAAAGAATTAATCAACAAATACTCTGAATGACTTAAATGTAAACCCAAAAACTACTTTGCCTATAAATATAAAAACTCCACGATTGCATACACAACCCAAATTACATAAACAGGGCATACCCATAAGATCGATGCCATAGATACACCGACACACAGATTAGCTAAAATATTAAATAAAATATTTAAAAACGATATCAAATATAACCCAACACACAGAATTAAAAATAGTAACGATTTAACACAGATACTTAAGAATACCCCATTACCTCAAGAAACACTATGTTTTCATTAAACGTCACAAATTTATATACAAATACATATACCAATAAGTGAAACGCTACAGTATGAAATACAAATAATACACAATCACTTTAATAATCAAAACATTACAAACGACATATTTAATATGTTAAAAATTTGTACAGAACAGGATTTTTGCTCTTTCAACATCTACAGAATGTTAGACGGATTACCAATGGGTTCCACATTAAGTGGAATTATGGCGGATATATTCATGAACAAAGTAGAAGGAAAAATAATGAATGACAAAAATCATCACGACAATAACATTATAATATGGAAAAGGTATGTCGATGACATATTCATAATATGGAAAGGCTATATAAAATAATAGCCAATATAACTCAAATTCATAATTTTCACGAAAAAATAAACGAAATACATAGAGACCTAAAATTTACACTAGTGTTTGAAAATGAAAACAAATCAATAAATTTCTTGGATCTATTAATAACAAATAATAACAATAAATTGGAATACGAAATGTACAGAAAACCAACACAAACAAACAATTATACCTTTCGATTCATATCATCATTTAAATCATAAATTTGCCCCCATTAATACGTACATACACCGAATGAACAACAATTTAATTGACGAAGAAGCTATAGAAAACGTAAAAAAACATAATTAGGCAAATCGCCATCAACAATAAATTTATATTTATTTATAATTTATAATAGTCAGAGTCGTATATTAATACACATTCTTTCTAACAATAAATTTCCCGTAATTACAGTAAATATAAAAATAAATAAAATGATACATATCCACAGACTAAAAACTAACAATACACTACAAAACAATATCACGAACATAAATCCTACAAAAAAGACATACAGAGCTTTAACATATCGAGGTAACATATCACACTGATCACAAAATATATTACACAAATATGAAATAATCGCAGCATTCAAAATCAACAACACGACTGCAAATACTTTAATAAGTTCCAAAGACAAAATAAACAAACTTAGTAAAAGTGGGGTATACTCTCTCACATGCTATACATGTATTGCAACATATATTGGCGAAACAGGACATATCACAAAGAATCAAAAAACATAAACGAAACAAAAATTCTGCATTTGGCAATCACTTTTAAACCCCCAATCATGACTTCAACATAGAAAATAATACAAAAATACTACTCCAAAAAAGAAAATGATATCTAGCGGAACTACTGGGAGCATACCAAAAAGATTACATAACAGTATACAATGTCGAAACGAACAGATACAACCAATAATGATACCGATATATGTCACTTAAAAACCCGTACAAAGTTTAAAGAACCGCCTATACATGAATTTCATACTACTGCACACGCGAAGAATCGTAAACAAAATGTCAGACAAAAGAAAAGACGTAGGAAGTTTGAAGAGCAGAATAGTAACAACAAAACTTACACAAATTCACCAAAAATAACATAACATAAGAAGACCAAAACCTAATAATACTAGACATCACACGTAAGTCAAAGTTACATACAAAAATTCTCATTTTACAATTAATCACTTGCAGAAGAAGGACATATTGATAAATAACAAAAAATAATCAACTCCACATGTTCGATGAAACAAAACAATTGCAATACGAACACACGAAAGAAGAAAAGACACTATACCAAACACATTTTTATGACCAAAAAAACTGATAAGACAAATTTTAATAACCACCACAATCAAGTAGATAATTTGACGGTAAGTAATTAATATGAATATATACAATTTGAAAAAATAAGAAGTTCCCTACAGAAAATTAGATTAAATAAGCTCGATTTTAATTTTATAATTTATTTAAATTTAATTTTAACTACATACACACACTAACAATAACCTAAAATAAAAATAATTTGTACATATCCCTGAAGATGGCAATAAAAATTTGTCGAAACATGTGGGGTTGAGGAGCAAAATAAAGTAATCAGAAGAATACATTTCCTCAACATCACATAACAATTTAAAACAACCTGATTGAAGTGGATTCAACAATTAACAATTTATAAAATAACAATGTTTAAGACCAATACTACTCAATATACCTTTTGAACAAGTCACTTTTCTAAAGAATAATTGTTATTGTTGATTTTTTCACGGCACCAATTACAAAATTTCAATTGTAATTTAAAATAAATAGGTTTCAGGCCCTGTTGTTTCTTTGTTGTGTAAGACCTGAATCTCTGTTTCTTATTGACCTTCGATATTCGATGGAATTTTCTTTTAAAGATAAAATATGTCCAAAGAAAATTGAAACAAGTAAAAGAAAGGCAACTAACGAATTTAAGAAGACAAAACTTAAACAAAATCAACCATATCAAACAAAAAGTATAACAGAGACACAAATCCCATCCAAGATTCACCAATATATCAAAATTGATATTAACAGAGAAACACACGAGGCTTCTAGATAAAGAAATGAAATACGCTACCGAAAACCGAAACCCAATTTAACACAGATAGTCATAGAAGCAGAAGCAACTATACATAAGCATCCACAAGAAACAAAAATAAGAGCAGACATCATTCAACTTCTGGAACAAGAAGAAAAGAGGGAAAACACTCAAAGAAAGAAAGCATCACAAAAAGATAAAAAGCACTCAAACTTGACACCGGTAATATGTCCTAAAAATCTAAATAAGAAAGATAAAGAAAACGAGATCATATTTGCTAACACAGACAAAAATTCAGATGTATTTAGTACCAATGGATAAAATAATATGTATACAAAAAAAAACAGAACAATTTTATAAGAAAACGTTTTACAAGAATACTACAACATATCGAAAAACCGTAATAAAACATTCACTAACAAAATTGCACTAAATTAGACCAATAATAGACGCTACAGACTCACCAAGAGAAAATAAGAAAAAGACAAATAAAGAGATAGTAAAATATACACCTAAACATACAATCAAAAACAGACAACAATTTACATTTACAGAAATAACCAGAAATATGCAATTAACAAATAAATGCACTGTTATCATTAGATGTTACTAATCTTTATGCTAATATACCAATAAAAGAAATATTTGTACTGGCAAAAGTAATAATAAACGATCATTTCAGTAAGGCACAATTATTGATGTGGGACGTTAAATACACTGATGTTAAATATACTGGGTAGGGTATTTAAAAATGGGTATTTGCGCAGGTAAATTTACCCCTGTTTCGGGTAAATACCCAAAATGAGGGTATTTATAAAATGTATTAGTTTTTTAAGACCTGGTACTTTTCTGGTGCTCCTTATTTGATTTCTGTACTTATCTAGATGAATAATAATAATACTTAATTGAATTTCCAGTGTCCTCTGTGCATGGAGGGGTCAGGGGGTGGGGGGCATTTTTATTTCCACCGATTTTTGTTGTTGATGATGATGATGATCTTTTTTTACATTCTATTATACAGGCTGGCTATTTATACAGGCTGGATTACTTTTAAGTTAAATAGCTATAGCCCTTTACAGCTATTTTATATTTCCAAAATATTATCTAGACCAGGGGTGTGCAAACTTTTTTGGTTATCGACCCCTTTTAAAATATCTGTATCAGTTTTCGACCCCCTCAACTTTATTGGTGAAAAAATTATATACAGTGTGTTTGTATTTTCAAGGCCAACCTTATATATCTGTTAATATACGAGATAGAATAAAAAACTTTATATAAAAATTTAATTATTTTAAAATTGCAATTTGGTGGAAAACTTAAAAATATTTTATTACAATTTCCCGCTAGAGGGCGATAGTCCACTTTTTTTTCTTAAATAGGATTATGTACTCAAATATTTTTTGTGCATCTATCTAATAGAGAATGTTTTCTCTTTACGAATATCTAAAAATATCATTACATTAAATAATGGCATTTGCGAGATATATCACTTTTAAAAATCTTATTTATTCAACGGGATTAATGAACACAATACTAAGTAGGCATTGTGTGTTTGACAAAATGTTCACAGAGCATTTTTTTATAATTCACAACTGAGTAACGGTACAGTACAAATTATAACACATCGGCAGCTTTCAGCTTGCTATTGTAGTCGAACAGCGCAATATAGCATTTGGCATAGTGACGAGTTGGTGAAAACAAAAATCTTCTAATTCTTTTTAAAAAGGGATAAAACTAATTTAATTAAAAATTTAATTTATCTATCGATCCCCTGGACCCACGTTGACCCCTAACAACATCATATCGACCCCCAGGGGTCGATATGGACCACTTTGCGTACCTCTGATTTAACTGATTAAGTTTTTATACTACGTTCACCAAAAAAACATAAATCTAACAACCATGTATAAGATATCAGTTTCTTGACGTAACTCCAAAAATCGTATTTCGCCATATTCGAAGTTTAATTCTTCGAATTATCGGTGCGAAACTGCAGGCGGTAGAACATACATAATTCACTATTTTTATGACTTACTTGCATAACATGGATTCATAGATAACACTTGGGCACATAAATTTTGTTGATGAATCAAACAGTGAATAAGAATTAATTAGTTAGTTTTGATGCTTTTTATTCCAATTTATTTGTGGATAATTTTATAGCTCCTCTATCTTTACCAATCATAGCTGCTGCTCAATTAGTTGATCATCCAAAGGCATATCTGAAGTTATTTATCATTTGAATGATAGAATAACAACAAGGCCATTTAACTTTTAACTTGGCCATTAAAAAATCACGATTGTTTCTTCCATCATGTTATTAATTAGGTGAATTAGATAATTAGGTGAATTAGATAATTAGGTGAATTAGGTAGTTCAATTAGGTAGAGAATTCAGCAGATTTCGGACTCAACAGAGTCTATTAAATTGTAACCTATCTAATAGTCCAAAAATGATTGTCAAACGTCAGTTTTGACCAAAATTCAAATGAAATTTCCATGTACATTTTCTTTTGTACAAGTTTAGGTGTCTTGGCTGCTGATGGGAGTGGGATGCCTTGCAACTGAAGGGGCAGCACAATGGGCCCAATGGGGCCTCAGTGCAGCGGGAAAAACCGCACCCCTCACATCCAGATCCAGAGATGTCTTTACAATATATTTGCACGATTTAAATACTAAGTACTTGGTAATAGTAGGATGATACAACTATTTTTTGATGATGTCTTCACAATCTTAGAAAATAATTTTATTTGCATACGATCAAAATTCATGTTTTTGGTGCCGTTTTCTCACATGTCATTGAAGCGATGTGTGGATTAATAAGCAAAAATATGGCCGAAATCGTTGTTACGTTGTAACACGATGTAATAGAATTACGTTCTCTTGAGAACATTAACAATTAATAGAAGCTCCTGGGAGAGTCGGATACCACCTTAGGTGCTAACCGGGCACCATAATAGTGCATATTTCAACACTTTGACCCTACGGGTGGGCTACACACAAACCGTTTACACACGTGGAACAACAAACGAGCATGCGTTGTTGCAGACCAATCGTCGTCCACCGATAGCAAGAGTGACGACTGGATGAGGTCATCGCACTAAAATTCAATTACCGTCGAGGATTCTATTATGATATACCGTACGGACACTTAGTGGTTATTATTTTTGATTGTATGGCTCCAGGTGGCGCATCGCTCATTCGGCTATCGCGAGCGTTTGCGCGCTACTGATTTATTACTCTTTGATTACACTTACTGCGGGGAATACTACTGAAATAATATGGGAGGTGCAGGAAGCGGCGTGTCGACCGCGGGTTTTTGCCTAACTGCCCCCGGGCCGAATGTAGTAATAGCGTACGAACGACTTTACCTGTAATCGTCAATGGCGGTCGTGAAATCTTTATCTCGCGGAGAACGTTTCGTTTTACGTTCATTGTCGGGACGCGTGTGGACGGCGGGCCATAAGGAACTTGTCTGTTTTATAACGGCTTGATGGCTTGCAAATATCTGACGTGTCGGTCGGTAAGTGCGGCGTAAATTGCTGTTGAAAAATTAGCCATTTGCTGGGAAATTGTTCAACGTATTTCTGAGACACATCGTCTAATGGTGTACGAAATTGGTAATAGTTCCGAGAAAATTAGCACCTATTAATCCTCCTCTTATATTGAGATGACATTCCTGCAGGTACTACCAGCAAATTAGTAGGCAAAACAAATTTATTCTCGGAGAATACATTGTTAATCTTTAACTAACTTTTAAATACGCTGCGAATATTTTTATATAACGCAGCCATCGTTTTCCCCAATAGAGTTGAAGCCTCGCTCTTTGATAAAAACAATTTGCTGCTGCTGAATTACTTTATAAACAAATTTGCAATTATTTATTTGTCCAGTAACCATTTGAAATAAATAACTAAAGAATCTACTCTGTTAACGTGCCCAAAATCCAGATTCAACTCATAGAAGTGTTTACACTCGATGTGAATGATGATCCCACAAGCGTGTTCAAATAGAGGTGTAAAATCAGTATATGGACATATTGATATACATAATTCAGGATAAATTTAATATATATGGCTTGTTTAATTCATCTTTGGTTCGTAAGAAAAGTAATGACCAAAGATAAGTTTCAATTAAACAAGCCTAGTACAATTTGATCGCTTAAAAACCACGTGCACTGTTTTATCATTGTAGGAGTTGATTGCATTTTGCATAGTGATTGGGGTATGGAAATTTTGTTAGTAATAAGTGCAGCCACAGGGTTGAACAGCTGTATCTGATTTGATGATTATTACATTTCTCATAAATCAGTTGTCATTTGGAGCATAGATTATTTAAGGTTTTTCGAGCTCTTGCTGCAAAAGCGCTCCTTTGACAATATATTCATTTGTTGTAAATTGGGTTGCCTACAAATTAGATATCAATTTTTACGTTTAGAGCCCCCGCACACTACAGACTTTTGGTCGGCCGATAGTTTGGTCGATTGCTTAATTACCACGGAGAGGTATACGAGTGCGCAGACACGAACGATTTGAAGTCGGCCGACTAACAAGTTTGATGGGCACGCCGATTCCCTTCAAACTGAAAAGTTGGCCAACTATCGGCCGACTGCTTAAACAGTATATATAGCCTACTATGCAAGTCCGCAGACTCGCCGATTGTTTGGTCGGCCGACTCGGACGATAGCGCGTGTTTTTCGATCGTAAATTTGATAGAGGAAGTTGGAAAAAGACCTGCGCTTTATAAAAAAAATTAAAAGAGTACTCCGATGGGAATCAGAAGAAGAAACTATGGGAGGAAGTTTGTGAAGCAGTTGTTCCTGATTGGAATCAGCTTAGTGCCGAAGATAAAACAAAACAAGCTCTGTATCGATACATGTGTGTTTTTATTTATTTCCGTATAAATCGTTCAAATCGTTCGAGAGCAGGGTTGCCAGATGTTTTAAGTTTTTGTGTCACAACAGCAAAACGATATTTAACCAAAAGAAATGAAATACTTAAATGTTACTTAACTTTCATGTACGAGAAACTATGTGTTACCTTTTGCTTCAGGCAATGCCTCCGATTCACGTCGATAAGAGTGTTTATCTTTGGAATATTTGCTAATTGTTATTAAAAAAAGTTTCGTCGAGAAGTAACATGGTTGACAACAGTTCACAATCTACAATCAACGTAGCCATAAATACTAGAAATAACTGCACTAAATAAAATCATTTTGTTAATCTATTAACAAAGTACGAGTAGCCAAACACAAACAAGAAATTCATGTAAAATAGCCAATTTGTAGCCAATCGCCAAATTGAAATTTCCGACGTCAAAGGAACCTCAAAGATAGCCAAATTGGCGTAAAGTAGCCAAATCTGGTAACCCTGTTCGAGAGCGGCCGGGCCGACTGTTGGTCGTTAGTTTGCGCACTCACCACCAACCCGACTGTTTAATTGACTCAGTGTGCGCTATAGCAGCCCAACCCGACCAAACTATCAGCCGATTAAAAAGTCTGTAGTGTGCGAAGACCCTAAGTGTACAATTTTCCACATCTTATTTCAGTGGATTTTCGACTTCGACTAACATAAAAAACGAAAAAAAGACAGTAGTACTATCATTTCTACGGCCAATATAAATGAATTTATCAAGAAACACCAAGCTCAAATTTCGCATTAAATTGTATTTGTAATTCATCATTGAATTATAAGAATGTAATATTAAAAATTATTTAAATAAAAATATGAGTAGTAAACACATCAAAATCATTTATAATAAGGTTTTAAAAAATTAGTGTTAGAATGCTTGTATAGTAAACGTTTATGAAAAACGTATATGTTAAATAAATGGTGCCATGAAAAGGAAAGTATGTATCATTAAATAAACGTTTTGTATACTTTGTAGTGCAATTTCATTTTATATATCAGTACCTGGAAGACCGAGCTCACTCGGGGGATAAAAACACAAAAAAAACATTGTTTCCTACCTCTAACAGAGCTTTCCGGTTTCTTAGTTTTGGTAATGCCACCGTGTGGTGAAATGTAAAACTAACAGTCCGAGCTAGTTCCGTTCGACCGGCTCCCTACAGAGGGTTCCCTATATCTGCAACCTAGCTATAATAAGCAAAAACCTACCATAATCAATTTCCCGCTGGTAAAACAAAACAAAAACACTTCTTTATTACCATGTGCGGTTCCTTGGGGAAATTTTTTAAAGACTGTATCGCTTACTGCCCATAATTCCTGCCAGCAGTTCTCTATTGATGTTTCCCACGTGTTTTCGTCACAATTTTATTTATTTACGATATAAAATGATTTTAGTGAAAGTTGAGAATACATATGTCAATCGATTCCTGGAATACACACACATATATACAAGATTAGTGCGTTTAATAGTATAGGATTGAAAATCATCGTGTGCTCTTTTTACAAAATATATTATAGATATATCAATCAATTAAGCAATTAAAATTCTTTTAAATTATCCTTTTGTTAGTGTACTGCCAAATTTTTTAATCATTAAAAGTGTACCGTGATGAAAAAAAGGTATAGAATCACTGTTCTATAACCATTTCCAACTCGGAAGTAAATTGTTCTGTTTCTGTGTTTAGCACTTCAAGTTCAGTGTCTGTGTCACTTACTTGTCTTGATTGATGTTTTCAATTTGCAAACTATTTACTTTTTACTACTTTTTTCAATTCTAAAATATACCCTTATTCTTCTCCTTATCTGCTTGCAACAAGGCAACTGCTGCAACTCTCAATAAAGGGTCACCTTTCAAGGTACACCGTGAAAGTGTTATGGAATTCTGATGGATTGGGGTTACAGATTCGATGATACTTCAATCCGCAATATGAGAGAGAAAATAGACAAACTTTTAGAAAAAGTTTTAGGCTCATTTACAAGCAATATAAAACAATGTTACAACCCTACGGAATATGTTATTGATCAAATGCTGATGCCATTTAGAGGACGATGTTCATGAATGCAATAAAAATATTGAAATTAGTAACATTGAAATTTACGTTGGGGAAGCAGCCTGATGGTCCATATCAAGTGTCAAATTCTCCGATCAAGATTGTAAAAAGATTAGATTCAGTTATTGAAAAATCGAATAGAAATGTGACTATAGACAACTGATACACGAGTGTTCTTCTGGCGAATTATCTATTGGAAAAAAAAGCTAACTCCTTTGGGAACAGTGCGGAAAAACAAACGGGGAATTCTGCCAGAATTTTTGGCTAAGAAAGGTCAATGAATCGGTGTTTCCGAATTCAGTTTTCAGAAAGACAAAACGTTAGACCACGATGCATGATAATTCAGACATTGATCTGCACGCAGAAAAATTATTATTTTGGATTGCAATAAGACAAATGGTGGTGTTGACACAATGGATAAAATAACATACATGTTTGAATATAACAGGAATAAATACTGTATGGCAAAACCAGCGGAGGACGCTCCTAAGATTGGACGAATATTTCTCAAAAACTTATGCTATCAAATTATGAATGAACACTTACGCACTAGATCAAAAATTCCGTCATTGCCACCTGAGATTTGCATATTTCTGAAAAGAAAATTTCCTGATAACGCTAACGCGGATTGTCGGCTACACACGAAATAGAAAAAAAGATGTTATCCTTGCGGAAGATAAAAAAATGTCAAAACAATGGTTACATGTGGAAAATGTGAAAAATTTGCTTGCAAAACACAAGTAATATCGGAATCAATCTGTATTAATTGTTGCAGTTCTGCAAATACCGAATAAAAAATTATTTTTCTTTTAGGTACTTTTAGTTTCTTTAAAATTTGAAATTTCATAGTAGTTCTAATGATAACTTATTGTTAATGGTTTGTGTTTAATATAAAAACTTTCGGGTTAATCAATATTTTTAAATCATTTCATTTATTCAGCAATCCATTCAGCAAATCATACGAAATCTCTTCACTAAAATGGAAGAACAAACCAAATCCATAAACCAACTATCGGAAAGACTCAACAGACTTGAAACTAAAAACAACAGGACGGCGTCCGCCAGCAGCAAGTG
>JAWQRJ010001271.1:0-16411 GCA_033557515.1 Diorygopyx duplodentatus
AACTCCATAAAGTCATTATCTTGTATAAATTGTTCTGTTTTTTTAATGTAATCTACGTTATTTATTAGGATTATACCAGCGTTTTTATCACCTGTTATAACTATGATGTTTTCTTCTTTTATCTTTTTTTGGAAGTTTTGTAGGGATGTTTTCTTGATCTTCATGTGTTCTTGATTTTCTACTTCGATGATGTAGGTGTTCTTCTTTTCTAATGGTTGTAATAATTTGTTTCTTGATTTCTTCTTCCTCTGGATGGTTTTTAATGGCTGCTTCAATTTCTATTGTCAACTTTGGAAAGTTCATTTCTTTATGCAGAGCATACTTATGTTCTTTTTGAAGAAGCGTTTCTTCTGATTTAGTTAAATTCAGATATGAGAGATTAGTAAAACGGATGTGAAATTTGTGTGAATTTTCAAATAGTGCATTTGGGATTCGTTTCGACTTTAATAATTCTATTTTCTTTTTGTGTTTGTTCGTTATTTTACGAAGTGTAATTTTGTTGAGGAATTTAGCTTTTGAAATGTATTCGTCAAGTATCAGAAAGTGGAGTTTTACGTTTAAATCTGAATAAAGGTTGTATAATGTTATGTTGTAATTATTAACTTTTTTGTATTGTTTTCTAATTTCTGTTTTCATGACTTGTTGTTTTTGTGATACAAAAATTGCTACAAAAATCACTGGTAAACACCAGTGATTTTTGTAGTTTACGGTGTATAGTTTTCCATTTGTTCAGAGTTAAGCTTGTATCGCTTGTATTCAGAATTATTTAGAAAATTCTGTATTAGTGATTTAATTAAACATTCCAAGAAAGGAACTCTCCTTCCTTTCTTGGATGAGACACTGATTAGTAATGATTTTTACTAATCAGATGTTTAGAAACTAAATTTAGATTTTTAACACTTTTGTTCGTCGACTGGTTTCAGCATCATAGTACATGATCATCATGGACAAACAAGGACGTTTTGATTACAAAAGTATCATTATAAACTATAATTAAAATCACGTGTTAAATTATTGTAAATATTATGTTAAATGTAATTTACGTTCTACATTTCTATGAAGTATGCTAACGTTGCAATATTTGTTAATCGTGATTGGTTTTATTGTACATCGAAGAAGTTTAATTAGATGATAACACATTTGAAGTTGCAAATTTGAGAACATCACATTTCACATTTCATAACAACAAAATCATTCATCATCTGAATAAAAGCTAGTTAATGGAATTATTCGAAAGCTATGAAACAGATTCATTTAGAAAAAATTAATAATATAAATTAATATAATTTTATTTTTCTACTTTACATTAAATTTAATATTTTTTCCTTTTATTTGCGTACTTATTAATCAATTTCCCAATTTTTTAAACATATAATTTATTTTTTACTCTGTTTCGCCTGTTCCTTTTTTGTTTATGTTCATTTTTACTAATTGATGATTGAAGTTTCTCTTTAACTCCTATAATTTAATAATTTATAACGCACTATTTTATTATATTACAAACATTAACTTTCTAAAATTACTTAATATAATTCTTCAATTTAATAATTGATATAAGTTTTTATCTATAAATATACAAAATCATATAACTGTTTTAATCATAATTCTTACATTATAACAATGTAATTTTTAAAGTCTAATTTTAAATTGAAAATCCAAATTATTCCCGCGGATATTGCTATGCACTTTCATATAAAACATATTCGACCGGTTTTCCGTTTAATACTGCAAACCTAGCCGTCAGCAAGGTAAGCATGTCTTTTACAAATTAATCTAATTTTTATTTTAAGTAACTTCAAATGTGTTCATCATCTAATTAAACTTCTTCGATGTACAATACAACCAATCACGATTAATATTCCAACGTTAGCATAGTTCATAGAAATGTAGAACGTAAGTTACGCTTAACCTAATATTTACAATAATTTAACACGTGATGTTAATTACAGTTTATAATGATACTTTTGTAATCAAAAAGTGTCCATGTTTGTCCAAAATGTTTGTCCAAAATTTTTTACTAATCAGTATGTTTAGAAACTAAATTTAGTTTCTAAACATACTGATTAGTAAAAAATCATTACTCTGCTTCCTTTCTTGCAATAAATGAGAAGCTCTATTGCCGTCCAATTAATCTATTGAATAATAGTTCTCTTCAACTCGTTTCGGTCATCTTGAGGAAGAATTGTCTGTAAATTACATATTAAAACTACACCACTGATGTAAAATTCATGCGACGATAAAACTTATCGTAAAAGGTATGGTAAAAGGCTTCGCCATCCAGAAATTTGGTGTCCTCCATTGATGTTAAATGATTTGCTCTATTCTCTTCGGGTATTATTTTGAGCTGCTAGCAAGAAATTTACCAGTTAATTATCTAAATCTTGTTTATATCTTGTTTTCTGGTTGAATTTCAAAGCTAATCTATTTTATTTCTATTTTAGCCCTAATTTATGCCTAATTTACTAGGAATGGTAATTGATAACAATACAGATTGTATGTATACTATACATAATATTAGAAATTTAAAGAGAAAGATTACTTTGTTGATATAACAAAATGGTAGTTGTAACCAATTATATAGCGCGCATAAATTAGTATATTTAACTATTTAACTACACATGCCTGTTCTGCGTACACACGCTGACCCGTCAATGCAATTATTAGATTTACATAATTAGGTATGATATTCGGAACAGGTGTAACAGTAATTAGTAATTTGTATCGCGCAACAATGCAATTTTATAACTAGAGCATACTAGAGTACCAAGTTACGATGATCATGTGAAATAATAAACTTATCGGTAAAATTGACAATTGATATTCGTGAACTGAAACCATTATCTAGAATTTCTCAACAAATGGTTGTTCTCTATCTTTTAAAGTAATGCCTCCCTTAACAAACACATGCATGAACAGGAAGAGCATTACAGAACGAGTTTACCTCCAGATCATCTTGTACACAAATCAGACCATTTTAAAAGCGAGACGCACTCCTTAGCATAAATACAAACAAAGATAACGTCGGAACTGGATAATATTTTCTCCACAGCAGCGATATAAACACGCAGGCATCTCATCCTTTATCACCGCTACCGTCTGTCTCCTTAAACATAACCTCGATCTCTTTAGAAATATGCTTATGTCGCAGGATACCGCAGCAGTTGTTTGGCAGCAACTCACATAAACAGTGGGATGGATGTAGACGCAACTGGCGCCAGCGTGTGGATTTAATTTTCAAAAGTAAACTACCAAACGTAATTAAAAAAGGCACGGAGCGACGCACATGAACTGAATTAAATTTGCCTTTCCACCCAGGAGTGGCGTAGCCCCCCTTTTATGAGGTTAAGGTTGTACTGGCGGTCGCAAGTGAATTGGTGTGGGACTTTGCACTGCGATTGAAATTGTACTGGGAGTTAGTGTAACAGTGGTGCTGATTGTCTTATGGAAATTTTTTCAATATGTCTCTTTGCGGAGGGTAGCTACAAATATTTAATATATGTAAAGTGGGCGTAGAAGAGTTGTCTGGACCAAATTGTTCACCACAGAAACCAAAGTTGTTGTCTTTTATTCAACACATCTGCTAAAAATAGTGCTACAGGCAGGTTGTTCGTAACTAACTTATCTATTAGGTTGATTATACAACGAAAATTATAATGAGTTTTTGAAGTTATGACCTATCTAACAAGTCATGACCCCTCTATCAAATTGATTTTTCTCTTCGAAAACAAACGTAGACAAACTTAGCCTGCAGCTAATAACTCATTTTAGGTTAATTATACAACGAAACTAATAAATGGGCATTTTGAAACTTGAGACCTACGAAGAGACAATCTTGAAATTCTGCAAATATCGGCCGGCAAAGTAACCCAGTATTTGCCATCAGAAAATACATACAATTCTAGCTCGTTTAATAGTATTAGATGACGTTTAGGGTCAGTATTACCTTACTATATACCAAACAATATACACAACAATTCTCTCGCGCTTTTTTTAAATTATGCAGGTAAGTAAACAGTCATACAGGACTTTCCGAATTCATTTTTTCTTCTAATGTACCCCCTAAATTCATGGGCTTTATATTATTATGTTATAACATAAAAAAATAACATAAAATAATAATAACTACTTTTATCTATATTTATTCAAGTTTTTACAACAATAAATCTCCTCATCTAACACCAATGATAGGCATTTGTATCATTGACAAATATTGCATCCTTGTTCCTTGTGAGCTTATTTAATTTCTGTAAATCGTAGTTTCGTAAACCAGCGTTACGATATCCACAAACCTCTCAGCCGTAAAATGAATATATTGTTTCTCCATAAAAGGTTTTCTCGCGATAACTTTCTTAAAATCAAAGATATGTTAAATCTGCTTACACCACGAGAATGCTTGTTCTTTTCGGCACCAAAAAGTTAGTTTTTCTTGGTCGACTTCCCAATAATTACTCCAGAAAAAAATTGCGAAGCCAACAGTGTACCATAATTTCTTCGAAATTGACCATATTTGGATTGTTATAAAACAAAAAATAAATGCAATATTTCGAAACGGCTTTCACTACGTGAAAGCCCAATGCTAGTACTATATAGAATAGTTTTCGTCGGTCGACTTTTCGCGCCATCGCAGAGCAATTAAGCTAATTATAACACGCTGCACGACTTGTCTTTTTCCTTGTTTATTCTGCAAATTGAGTGGGGGGGGAAAGGGCAATTTCAACGTTTTAACAATTCCGTCGCAGAGTAAATTATCTACTCTTTATAAATCAGTAACAAGCAATGTTATGTAAGTTAGTAGGTACCGTTCTAGTGCACTGAAGTAATTTGTTTAAAAATTATTATAGATTATTGAGCTCAAACTGAAGTGAAAGTTTATGTATTAAAATTACGAACACATTAGTTTAAAAAATCTTGCAATTGGAACATTATGAAATGGGGTACTGAACGAAACAAAAGAGTTTGCGATTTACCCGGTTGCGATTAATCAAATTGGGTGTTGAATTAGATAAAAAAATTCAAGAAACTCACTTATATTCTCAATTCTAATAATTCGAAAATCGCTATAAACCTTAAAGCATTTTGTACAATTTGTGGGAGAGCGATGCGGTAGGTACCTTCGCCTGACCTATGAATTAGTTTTGACACAACGGCTTTCGCTTTTCGCGTCGTCTGGGGAATTCGATATTATTTTCAAGTTTAGAATTTCAAGTACCTAGTGCTCGACGACATTTATTGGAGAGTAAAATTCAAATTACTGGTCACTCTTTATTTGCGCTTCAACGCAACAATTAAGTTTTACATTCCTCTTCTGTTTTTATTTACAGTGAATCTGTTATTAAAAGTGGGTGCTGTGGAATGCTTAGCCACTGTCTAGATTATCTTAGACAAACAGTCCACACGTTGAGAGAATACCCGTAAGTAACCAATGTTTGTTCACTTAAATTGCTACGTAACTGTGCTTTACCTTGAGTTTGCTGGGTCCCAAGAAGTTCGCGGGGTCAAAGTTAGATTCTATGTTTTTGGTCTGTTCGTATTAATCACCTGTTAAGATTTAGGTTCTCTGTTATTTCTTCTGCAATACAGTTATTATTGTTTAAAATCCTTTCGTGTTTTGCTATTTCTCGTTCTCGCTTTCGCGTAAGAATTAATACGTCTTCCAAGCTCTCGGAAGACGTATTAATTCGGAAATTTAATAATATTTAATTTAAAATTAATAAATAACTTCCTGTAACCGGACCCATTACACAATAATTACCTAATAGATTGCAATTTTTATACCTATATTACTTTTAGTCCTAGCTAATCCGCAGAGGAGTGTAGTAAAATTAACTTCAAGTTGAAGAAATGTCGTGCAGGTATTATAAACAGCTCAATTGCCATGCCATGGCGTGAAATCTCGACCGATAAAAACTTTGTTTTATATAGTACTAGCATTGGGCTTTCGCGCAATGAAAGCCGCTTCGACATATTGTACTTAGTTTTAGTTTTATAACAATCCAAATATGGCCAATTTCGAAGAATTCCAGGTACACCGTTGGTTTTGCAATTTTTTTCTCGAATAATTCTTCTCGACATCTCAGTAAACTGAGAAGTCGGCCTACGAAAACTCACTTTTAGATGCTGAAAAGATCAAGCTTTCTCGTGGTGCAAGCAGATTTAACATATCTTTGATTTTAAGAACGTTACCACGATAAAACCTCTTACGGGGAAACAATGTATTCGTTTTATGGCTGGGAGTTTTATTGCTGGAAATAGAAAGAGAGAAGCGACACGCAAGAGTGCCGTCGATATTTTGCAAAAAAAACTTTACCTGGAACTTAAATACCATTGCTTGTTCTAGATTTAGAAAGAGTGAAGAATTTTTTATGCGACGTAATTGTTAAAATGTTGAGATTACCCTTTTCACTCACACAATTTGTAGAATAAACTAGGAAAAAGACAAATCGTGCACCGTGTTATAATTAGCTTCATTGCTGTGCGATGGCGTGAAAATTCGACCGACGAAAACTCTATTTTGTGTAGTCCTAGCATTGGGCTTTCACGTAGTGATAGCCGTTTCGAAATATTGCATTTAGTTTTTTGTTTTATAACAATCCAAATATGGTCAAATTCGAAGAAATTCTGGTACCGTTGGTTTTGCAATTTTTTTCTGGAGTAATTACTGGAAAGTCGACCAATGAAAACTTTAGATTGACTTGAAAAAGAAAACTTTAGAACGAACATTTTTAGATGCCGAAAAGAGCAAGCTTTCTCATGGTGCAAGCAGATTTAACATATCTTTGATTTTAAGAAAGTTATCGCGAAAAAACTCTAATGAGGAACAATGTATTCATTTTATGGCTGAGAGGTTTATAGATATCGTAATGGATATCTGAGAGGTTTATGGATTATCGTAACGCAGGTGTTTCGCAACTAGGTTATCAACTGATTTTATTTCTTTATTTTTTATTTAAGTTTGGCCTTCAATACCATAACTACAAGATTACCATCTTGGTTTCAAGAGTTTTCATTTTGTGTGTTTAGTTTCATGGTCTGTCAATTCATAAATTCAAACTATTTTTTTGCGTAAACTTTAAAAAAAACATCTTCATAGAGGGCAGTTATGTTTTCACTGTTATAACTTCACAAAAAATCTATTTTTCTCCAAGAATTTTCTGGGTAAAAAAGCAGCTCTAATCCATTGGGGATATTTCTTGTATGTTGCAATTTAGTGTGACTCCTAGCTAAATCATAATCCAGCTGTGAAACCGGAGAGGAACCGGCCATGAAAAATAGAGTTTTCTCACAATAAGTTCCACAAGAACAATTTGTTAAAAGATCTTATTTACAGAACTGATCGTCCTCGTGATATGACTACTCCACGGGAATTAATTGTTTAAAGGGAAAAATTCCGTTTCTTGCCAGGGTTGGTAAAAGCTGTACCTGCCATCTTTCGGATTGATAATTTAAGAATTGCTTGTTATGACTTGACCACTGTGGGTAATTTCTTCACTAACCTAAAACAGAAAATCGCTTTAGAAAAATGTCACGGGTAGTTTACTACATACCGTGCTGTTATTGCGGACAGAGTTATGTAGGTCAGACATCTTGTTAGCTAACTAGTAACAACATAAAGTTAACATACGATATCTCAAAGAAACTAGTGCTTTCTCTCAACATGCTTTACGGCACAACAATGTCATGAACTTTGACACAACAACAATTTTATTCAGGAAGAATAATTTGAGAAAGAGGTCGTTCTCTGAGGTGCGGTCTCACATGGATTATTAGATTTAACTTCTTCAGATGTGGTTGGGAATATTAGTGAATTAGAATTTTTGTCCAGTTGATGGTTTAACCTTCTTTCTGAATAAAATAAACTTTATTTTTGGCGCCTTCAGCGCCTCTTCAGTTCTACTCTGTAACCATTTTTAATTGTTGTTAATATTTATAATGCACGCCTTTACAGTTAGTTACTTATTTTAGTTTTACTAATTTGTCAAACTTTCAACTTTGGTGCCTTCAGCGCGAAAATTATTTTAATCTTACTGTGGCCACCTTCTGTTTTTAAAGTGTACTGCTTCGTTTTGTTTTCTTGAAGCATGTCTTATTGTTGAACCTTAATTTTTCCAATTGTTGACCCGTGACTCCCGTAATGTCTTTGGTTTTTACTAAGGCGGACCGTTTCCGAGTAAGACTACTCGAAAATCTACTACAAATTTTATTAAAGTAACCTTTCCCATTCAGAAACCTCTGTGGAGTTCTGGAGTCTGTGGTGTTGGAGAAACCGAGCTCCAAGGAAACATTTGAAATTTTCAGCTCCCATTACCAATTATCCAAACGGCACATTTCCCACATCTTTATGGCCGTTTCGCCATACACACGAGATCTATCGTAAAGATATTATAATAATAGAGATCGCCGACAAACCCTGCTGAACGCAGGGAGATCTCATAAAATTCCGTATGGCAAATATTTGCGCAGCAGGAGCGGTCGAATGAGCGGGCTTTAGCTGGGGAAGCGATCTCGTGCTGGCGATCAGACGCGCTGACGTTATCCGTATACCCTCAAAACGTATACCTCCTCCGAGATGCATAAAAATTTTAGTATTCATGCGGTGGTGGCGAGCAGAAGTACAACACATCATCTGAAGCGGTCGGGTGCGGCACCAGAGCTGGCCTTTGGACCGCGCCATCTGCTCACACCCCTGTATACATAGGGCCGCCCCACCCGACGCCAGCGAGGGGCGGAAAAACAAAAGTGCTTGAATATTTATGACTATAACTTTTTCGCGCGCGTGCCACAAAGAGGTGTTTCGCCCAGCACGAAAAATATCGGCGCTGAAAGAAATAAAAAAGAAATGAATTTTCAGGAAAAAAAAGAGTGAGGTGAAGCACGTATATGAGATCAAAAAGTTGGGTCGATTTTAAATCACCACATGGTTAAATATTAAGATCCAAACACTGATTATTATTTAAGGAATCTTCTGATATATCATTTGTGACCATAAAGATAACCAAGTATTACCTTGGTCATTATTCCAAAAGATATTTATTTAAGCCAGGTCCATGATATCATAGAAAAAGAGAATTTAAAAATTCTAAACAAAGATCCTGCAACAAAATTTAAAAGTGAAGTTAAACAAAACTTAGAAAACTATAATATATGTTTGTAATATGATCTATAAACTATAACATATATCGTCGCCAATATTTGTGCCACGGCTATCACCTTCATCAGGGCTACAAAAAATAATGTCGTTACACAAAAGTGACGTTATAATCTAAAAAAAAATTGTTTTGCCCCAGAACAAAACAACCGCATTAGAGGAATCACCAGTCCAAAACTAACATATGGAGATTAATCGTGACATGGATGTTTCCACATTACAATTAAAAGCGTCACGTAATTAAAAAGATCGCAAAACACATGTTTAAACAAATGAACATAGCCGCAGACAGATGGCAGCACAATGCAGTTGGAATTCTTTTCGTGCTGAGGGCACCAATTTTAAAAACCGACATGACAGTATTACAACATAAACCCATCAAGGGCATAAAAATATATCAACAAACAGAGTACCCCTTAACCCGTTAAGGGTGTAAAAAATATTAAACAAACAACTAAAAATGTAGTGAATGAAGGGCTTACAATAATCGAACAAACAATTAAAATGATAAAACAACGAATTAAAAATAATTAAGTAATGCGGCTTATGACCACGCTGAAGCCATCAACAACATAAGAATACGTATAAATTTAATATTACGGCTCTACGACTCAAGTTGGCGTAATGATAAGTTTTCATCACCTAAACTAGATAAATCCAAAGTTTTAGAAAAATCTACCCAGACCCATTTTGAATCAGATTTGTAATTGTTTACTGTGTATATCTACGATTTTATGCATTTTTTTATGTTAAAGAAATGTAGTACTATAATATTTAGCTTATTTCCTTTAGCGTATTGAGTCTCAATGGATTGAAATTGTGGGAACAGCTTTTAAATATTTAACCAATAAATAACACCCATTGTGCATTTGGTTAACCGCTCCACGAAAATCTCATTTGAATATCTTTTAAAACGTAATCCCAAGCAAAGTGTACCGCAATTCTCCTTTCCATAAAAACGTGGGTAAATATTTGCGCACGGGTATATTCAGGAAACCAGCTCCCGTCGGGGATCTAACACTAAGGCGCTGGATTTCTGAAAAACCTGGTCTGAACCGTGGATTTCCGCTATGTGTTTCCGCGACGTTGGTTCGCTCCAATTGTTCGTGTTTTATTTATGGAGGGCATCAATTGCAAGCGTCGAAAAAAAAACGGGATAGGCAATTTCCAATCGGGTCACGCACGTTCCAATACGCAGAACAGGACCGGAATTGCTGCGATAAGAAAGGGAGGAAACATTAATTTTCCGAATGAGCTCCGATATATGCGACTGTAAACCAGGAAGGTGCGGCAACGTTGGTTGTTTGCAGATTACTGTTAGTAGAAATAATTGAAATGGGAACTCCATTTTTTGCGAATTTAGCTAGGATTTATAACCTGCAGGAATGGAGCTTTTAATGTACGTTTTGTTTGGCGTAAATAAAAATGCAGATATTGCGCCCGATGGCAGTGATACGGATTTTTGGAAAGGTCCTATGAAATAAAAATAAATTGTTCTCCCCGATTTTATATGCTATAGTAATTTATTTTGACTGATGAGTATTATTGCAAAAGTAAAGCAACTGGCGTGGATCGCTCACACGACTTTCTCTCATCGATCCTCCCGATCTATTTTAGGAAAATAACTTCTAAACGGTGCGAGTTTGGACATAAACATAAAATCGACCATAAATTCCATAAAAATGCCAAAAACTTGATTGCAAGCTAAAATAAACTACTACGGTCGAATATGCTACACTTAAACTTAGGCAACCCAACCTACATGAGCGAAATTATATTTTAATATTTTATTTTTCTCTCGAAAACAGCATGTTTTAAAGAATGCAGTGTTATGCAATATAATAAGCTAAACTAAACTACTTATACGGTCGACTATGCTACACTTAAACTTAGGCAACGTTCTGCGTCGTTATTTGAAATTCTATTGCGTTCTGCAATAACTAGACATTATGAAATAGGAAAACCAAGCATATGAATTCCGATTTAATATGAAGAAAGTGCGAGTGGCAATTGCATGTTTTCCAATAAATTTTCACAAAACATCGTGCTTTGCTGGCCAATCTTCTGGAAATGTTTCATTTGCTTTTTCAATTTTAACTTCAAACAACACTGCTAGATGAAATATTGAATTGCTCAGCCGTATGATCTAGTTTGTATAAGCGTTTTTTCAACACAAACACAAATTAGTTTATGTCGATATTCCCAGTTGTAGATGAATACATTTCGTCTGGTTTTGTCATTTATAATTTTATATCTCTTTCATGTTGTAAATGTTACAGACAATCTCTAGCAAATATAGTTTTCCAGAAGCAAATGGAAAATATTTAATTAAAAATGAAATCGCAAAAGAGCCTAGAACAGTTACTATAGGCAATATTAGAATCGATAATATTATAAACACAGTAGCCTTTTGTCGTAACTCTGACTATTATGACTATAGAGGTGATTGTAATGCTCACAGAACTGGTAACAGGAACACCAGCCGAACAAATTTTAGTAGGGATACTCTATAAACAATTATGAACAAACTAGCCCGAACTCTATCGATTATGAGTGTTCGGAGTGAATGGTATGATTTTGTGCCCATATCAACTCAGAACAACTGATAGTAACAACAGCATAACAAATTTAGGCAATTATTCGCTATAGACAGACTCTGAAGTTATATATTATCAAAATTTTATTATATAGTTTATATAGTTTTCACACTACAACGATCACAAAAGTGCTCCGATACGTAATATTTCGTGCGTATAATTAGTTGAGGTATTTTTCGATGTCCGATTTAAATCAATATTTGTTTTTTCCCCGCAATATTTTCCGGTTTGCTTTTTAAATAATAGAATATATGTACTTGCGTGTTGGAAATTATGTTTGAAAATTGGAAAAACTAAAATATTTTCATGGACACAATAGCCGTTTAAGTTATTTTGGTATTGAAAACGGTATTGAAAAATTAATTCTACAGGTTTGTTCCCGTTTTACTGAAACATTAAACCAATTATTATAACGTTTTAACTTGTTCATTCAATTCGCAATGAAGAAAAAATTAATTGGGTATCCGTATGTACACACTTAACTTAAGAAACACTTGAATACAACGCCGACACAACAATACGTAATGCACGACTCGAATACAAAGAGCAATTTGGACATAATATCCAGTCCAAACACTATGTCATTGTTACGTTTGATGCATCTGCACTTGGTTTGCGATTCATGTTCTGAGGTCACCGGTAATGATCAACCTTATGCATTCATACTCCGAGAAATGTGTAATGTTAGTAACCCCCATTAGCATGTGTTTATTATTCAAATCGGCCATGTTATTACCTGCGTAGGCAATTACTGCAGGTACGTATGTTGCGAAGATACTGCACACATTTACAGATGCCTCACAGCCCACGACCTGTTCAGTTAAATGAAGCGGGTGATATGTATAGGCGCCGTCGATGCTGTATGCAGTCAAACACTAAACATACCAAATTGAGTGTTAAACAGATGACTGATTAAGGATGAATTTGCAAATTGAATATCTGTTTACTATTGATACAACCAAAATCCAGTTTTGCTTAATCGCTGTTAGTCGTAAATTAATAAAAAATATTTAAGGTTGATTCGGTAGTCCGAATATCTTTAGGAGGGGACATCTAATTAAGAAAGAAGTTTTTGAAAAGTCTCCTGGAGACATCGAAACTAGAATAGTAATTACTAAGCCATTTTAATATATTTTCATCAAGAGAATGTAAAATAGCTTACGAAGTAAGCACTATAAGCCTTATAAATTAAAGGAGATTACATCAAACTTGTGTTGTAAGTTTGTTTTTCATAAAACATTTGATATTGAAAAATACATTGCGACGGATGAGAGAGAGTAACTGTAAAACCATGTACAAACTTTAAATCGTTTTAAAATATTATATAACAATGCTTTTTGTATGTAACGTTAACAGTATTCAAGTTGTAAAGATATCATCATTATACAGTTTGTGTTATAAATATGATCATGCACACGGATGTATTAACAAAATATTTACTGCATATTGAAAACTGCTATTAAATTCCATTTTAATAAATTGTATTGAAAATAAATAAAAATACACTGCAACAGAAATTTATTATAGGTTCGTGAAAATTATGAATGTATTGCATAAAACGCAGTTTAATCAAATAAATGTTTCATAACATTTAATTATATATAGTTTTAAACATATATATTTAAACATATAATATAAAACATAATATTTTTAAAAACCAATGTTTTTTAAAAACCACCACCGCTCCGCTGTGGATTGTAACTGGCGCAGTCAGAGTCGGATCAACCAGGGATTCCAAGGATTCCAAGAATTTGTAAGACAGTGAATTGAAACTTTAGAAGTAACAGTGAAATGTTTACCAGTGGACAACCCGCAAGGACTCCAACTGATAGATCGAGCTGAGAGAAATATACCCAGTGGATCAACTTTTCCCAGAGTTAACCGAGCAGTGGATCAACATTTCTTGTAAGCACTCATCCCGTGGTCCCAGGAGCAACCACAAATTGGTCATTTCCACAACCAACAAGAAGCAACAAGCAACCAACAAGCAACAACAAGCAAAAAGCAACCAAAAACCAACAAATAACAAGCAGAACAAAGAAAAAACACCAATTCCATGAAAATCATTCTATTGATTTTACTCCCCACACTTCAACTATGTCGTGGTACCCTAGAAAATGATGGAACCCTAGAAAAGACCCCAGGCCCAAAAGAAATAATTACTTCTCGATTGGGAATAGCATATAATACTTATAGTAGCGCAGAAATATTTACTCGCATAGACTTAAGTAAAACAATAGAATTATATAATAATTTAAATAATTATGGAACAGTGACTATGAATATAGTTAGTACAACAGTTAATTATAATAACAGAAAAATATGGTTAGCAAAAAACTTAAAAGCCAAGGTTGGTAGTCAGATAAAAGTACTAATACCCGAATACACAATTAAAAGAGGTTTAGCAGATTTCTTAGAATTAAATTCGTAACTGGAAATCTAGTTGCTAATGACGCAAAAAAGTATAATACCATTATAGAACAATTAATTAAAAACCAAAACAATGAAAATGGTAATTTTAAACTTTAAAATGAATCAACGACAAAGATAAATACAAATTTTATAACTGTGGAGAAAAATATAAATCACTTATTAGCAGTCGAAGCTCAAAATAATTTAGAAAATACGCCAGACATTAAGATTGAAATTTTGCTAGCTGTTTCAAATAAATTACGCGATATAATTGAAATATTAAATTTAACTAAAAGAAATATTTTAAATTCATTTCTTGTTGAACCACAGCAATTAATTGAAACTTAATTGAAATGATATAAAAAATAACTTAGTTGAAATAATTTCATTTAAACGTCAAACATTGGTTCCCATTCGAAATAATGGCGGAGAACGCTTTTACAATAGAAACTTTGGTAATGGTAAAAGCATACAGGAACAAGAAAATATAAAAATAAATAAAATAATAATAGATAATTTGGTAATAGAAATTCCAATTGTGGAAATGTCTGAATATCAACTGTATTCATTATACCCCACACCTACTACGATAAATAATGTAACCTTTAATATAGAGATTATATATCCTTACATAGCTGTAGGAAAAACTAATTATTTCACAATGAATACAAATTTTAAAGAAATAAGTTTAAGCAAATATTTATGCGAACAACACATAAAACACAGTCATGATAAACAATGTGAATACGAATTGAAAATAGAATCATCATTAGAAAACTGTAAAATAACAGAATAAATATGAATAAATATGAATCATTTGTGTTTTTAGAACAGGGTAAAATAGATGTAATAATCTGTAACAAACAAGAAAGTTTAATAGAAAAATGTAATGCGGTAATTAAACATCATTTGTTACAAGGAATTTATTATATTATTCAGAAAATCAATGAATGTATATACAAAATTAGAGATGTAACTATTCAAAATAATGTTCAAAGAATTAATTATAAATTAAATTTTATAATGAATTTAAATAACACTACAAACGTCAAAGAAAATAACATCAAATTAGAAAGAATAAAGTTGAATTTGAATGAGTATAACAACAGTTATGTTTTAAGACGTCTAGTTATGTAAATCAAGGAATATTATATTTTATTATCATTGTAATTGCAATTGCCTTAATCATTTACGGTAAATAAACGCTATGCCAGAATAGTGACTAAGAAAACAGAAGACATGGAATCTCAAGGATTTCAGGAGAACTCCAATTTAAAGAAGGGAGGAGTTATGTGTCACAACGCATAACCCATCTCAAGGAATGCTGGTGCAGCGTGACGTAATTCGCGTAATATAAGCTTTAGTATATAAGACTCATTCTCCCTATGAATAACTAAGCGTATTGTAGCTCGCGCTCATACTGTTACTGTGATTCGAAGAACAAATAAATACGTTACAACAATTTAAAAAGTATTAAATTGCTTTTTAAAAACACCATCTGTGAATCTGTGAATTGTAACTTTTCTGTTCTGTAAACAGTAGCTACTTTTATTAGTGAATTTAATATCAGGTACAAATAATATTTTACAGGGTCTATTTTATTATATTACAGGGTCTACTAGATATTTAATCGAAAAGGAAAATTTCCTTTCGAAAAACATTGCAATTAACTTAGTGAATTTTGAACAAATTTTGCTATATGAAAAAAAAAATGGAATTTAAAATTGAAATTAATTATGTCGTTGTAGCTAACCCTACCTCCATTTTATTAAGCTGGTACTTAGTGGCAATGACTACCCAACTATCGTTCGTTTTATGACAGTTCGTGTTTGTACTATGAAATGTATTTTCACAGTGATTTTCGCTAATTGCTTTTTATTCAAAAAATTCATTGAATATACTAATTCATCGAAAATTCATTAATTTTTATATCGACAGTCGCAATATGATATGGTTTAGCTGTTGAAAAAATCCAATTAAGATGCTGTTTTTCAATATTTATCATCAGATGGTATTAAGTCGATATGAAAATTTTCAGAATATTTTAATTTAATTATATCAATACGAGAATAAGCGGCAACGATAATAGGCGGCTTTGACTACCTGAGAAATGCTTGTTTTATGGTAATGAATGTTTGTAATTAACCGAAACGTGCCGTTTGATATCGATTAGTTAATTTTTGTATCGACAACGTTAAATGAATCGTGTTATTTTAATAAGTTTCTGCGGGTGGAGATGGTGACATTGATGAATTCA
>JAWQRJ010001272.1:0-16410 GCA_033557515.1 Diorygopyx duplodentatus
GGCGTTAAGTAGACATATAATACCTTTAAAAATATTAGTTACGAGTTTTTTCCTATTCTCCGCAGACCACCCCCGGCGAAGTTACGGGGGATATTATGTACCCTGCTTCCATAAGAATAAAATGATAAAACTGTAAGGCACTGAGAAAATACTTTGAAGAAAAGCCGTAAATTAGTCACATAATAAGATGTTTGTGGTAAAATAAGGCATTTACGACATTTAGGGGTGGTTGGGGTTAATTATCCTTGAGAGCACGGTGTTTTCTTTATACGTCAAGTAAAAACCTTTAAAGGGATTTGTAAGGGGTAGAAATTGGGGATAGAAAGTATATTTTCATTAATATCTCGAAAGCGAAACTGTTAGCGAACAATTTAAAGTTTAAAAATAACATATATTGCAGAACGGGGAATTCATACCAAACCTTTTTTAGAACGGACTGAAAGTAACCGTCATATTAAAAGTCGAAGGTTATTTCAGCCGATTCTAAAAAAGGTTTGGTATGAATTCCCTGTTCTGCAATCCATGTTAAATTTAAACCGTCCGTCTAGTATAAATGTGGCGGCTACTTGGAAGATTGATGTTTCAAAGAAACAGACAGAAAAAAATGGCTCAAATCAATTCGCTTGACTGGAAATTGGTGTGTGACACTTGTGACACTTCCCTTGTCTGTTAACTCTTCTCCTCCACTCCACTACTGTTTTACAACTTCTTTATTAATTTTTTATTTCTTCTTTTATAAACATTTAGGTTCACTAAACATTTAGATTTTTTCGAACAATTCAAAATTGACAAACCTACAAACAAAGAATCAAGACAATTATATTACTTGAACCAATGGAATTTCTACATTTTTTTGCCTTTCTATTAAACAGTTATTAAGATCATGAAGTTTTATAGAACGTTGTGATTTTTCTAAAACTCGATTTAATAGACTCTGAACCAAAAAATAAATGATTAATCTAAAAATAAATGGTTAATCTAAAAATAAACAGGGTATCTATTTTCTTTACTGTCAAGTGCTCCCCTCATGTTTACTCCATCGTACATCCCAACGGAGTGTTTAGTAATGTAATAAGGAAGAAGAAAAAGAACCGGTGGCAACACGCTCGAATGGGTAGGGTAGCAGTATATCAATCGTTCCGGAACATAAGTCACTTTTAAACACTCAACTATTAGAACGTTCACGATGCGTGACAGGATGAAGTATGTGTAAAACTCCAACACGGAAAGGGAACATAGCCTGAATTGCATGCGAGTGATTTAGCGTTTTCAGGTCATTATCGTAATTAAGCAAAACGAATAACCAATCATTTAACAAAAAAAGATCTAGGAGTCATCTGACGGTTGCCGTGGAGCTTCCAAAGCTCCCAATTTTAACGAGCAGACAAACGGGAGCAGGCAAAGTAGAGACATCAAACGTTTTAATGTTCATTATTTTTGAACGGCTTACACTCGAACTGAACAACGCATGTGTTATGGAGGCAGATTTAGAAGGCGGTCTCTGCAGAAGAATGGGGTAGTTACGGGGCCAGCGGATCCCTCTAACGAGAACATCACAATGGCTTTTGGAGATTTATCTTATTATAAAAATGGGCGCCTATCGGGAACCGGCCAATTTACAACGGACTGGTCGATCCTTATCTCGTCTCCTCTCTGCGTTTACCTACGCTAACGATCTCGGTGACATCTGCTTTTCGCGAATAATAGTTCTGGCGGGTAAACGTCAAACGACCGATCGCTAATCCTTCCGCGAACGATACGACACGCCGGCCACAGGACGTAATGTAGGCATTTTAATTTTCGTCTCCGTTTTGAGAAAAATTTTGATTGGACCATAAATTGTCCGGTGGGTCATTTAATTGATTTAACAATGCGCGCGACCGGCCGGTAACGAGCTGACCACGTTCCCGCCGTCCTGCCCTGGATATTTTAACAACTGGGTGGTCGTTTTGTACACGAGGCTTTTATTGTTTCTTACGGCCGAAGGAACCCCATCAGTCTAACGCCCTGTTTTACAGATCATTTTACGGTGTCTTTAATTTTTAAGGGCGCTTTAATTCAAATGTTTTATCTTTGTGGCATTTGTTAACAAATGCTGCTCAAAACATTTCTCTTTTAAGGCTTCTCTAAAATTTCTTGTCTTGTCCACTGGTACCTGATCAAATTTTCTTAGATATGCCCTTAATGCAACTACTTCAAATCTAATTCTATTAAACGAGCTAAAATTGTATATTTATTTATTTACTTGTTTCTTAACTGATACACAATCTTGGTGATATTTACAGGATTAGAGATTAAGGTGCAGGGAATCGATTGAGATAGGTCCCGATTTTCACTAAAATCATTTTATTTTTAAGCTAGAAACAGAAAATGCAATCGAAAAGGAAGTAATCGAAAAGGCCTTAAAGTAATCGCACGTTTGATGGACCGACTGCATTGCATACAACGTTCAATAATATTTAACACCAGGTCCGGTGGTGTGAAGAATGTGCACAGGCCATCGCGGCAAAAGGGACGGGGAACAGCACAACGCCCACTAATTAAAGCTCCCCGGAGCTTTTAATTGCTCGGGCCGACTTCGGCAGCGGTTACGCCGCCGCACCTCGCCAAAAACATGATTAATATTTGAGCAACATATGTCAGTTTAGCGCTGCATTCCTCCTAATGAGCCAGCGCTTCTGGCATTCTACCGGGACATTAGCCGGTCCCATATCCGGCCTCTCATGACCGCTGACTCCCGACAAGAGGACCATCAACACACCACATCGGCCGCGCCGGCAACCGCCACCGGGAGGAGGAGAAAGAAGACGCGACGGTGGAAGCTCTTCCTCTCCTTCCCTCGCCATTCCCGTCTTTTGCGCGTGTGTGTGCGCCGATATGTGACACCACCGCGGATCGAAGCTGCTGGAGGAGTAGCAAAGAAGTGGCAGAAGACGTCTCGTCTGGCGACGTTCGTATTGGGTATGTGGTTGCTCATTTGGTTGGATGGCGAGCGGAGATGGTAACCCTGGAAGCCGATACCATCGGGCACCCTTTCGACAACCGAGACTGGATACTTATTACCAATTAGCGGATGCATCTAAAATTATGTGGATGTTTTTTTAATGTGGAAGTTTTTTTGGGACCATCGGCTTTTTTGGGGATGGAAAATGTTCGTGCCCACCCAAGAAATATTTTGATGAGACTGGCCATACATATTACATATGATGGAATTAATAATGCGGGCATCCTGTTACTGGATACACTAATAAGCAGACGTCCGGAAATAGTGTTTTAGAAGGTTGTGGTTGAAATAATCTCAAAGATAATGGCATATGGCTAATCTCTAATGGCACTCTTCAACACAGTCTACAATGTTTCGGCATCCGAGCAAACCATGGATGGCTGTGAAATGTTGTAATTGTCAATGACAGTATTGACAGTAGAAGTGTGTAGGTTTAGGTTACACTGCTACTGTTGAGACGATTGTCAATATATTCCGAACAATACATCTGCGGCGACATGCATCCTGATCTATCCCCGGATCTGCATACGCACGAGTGTGCGAAACTGATCTGCGCATTAGTGGATTGTCACAAGGACAACCCTTTTTTGAAGTTCTTCGGCGCTTGCAATAGTGAAGATGCAGCAATGCTAAAATGCCTGAAAAACGAACGGAAAAGTAGGCAAATGGAGAACTCTCGCAAGAGTAGAGAACGTCTAGCAAGATTTCATCAAACTTATAACGATGACTCATAGCAAGTATAAATAGCTATAATTATTTACCTTAATGTTTGAATGTTTGTTAGAATGAGTTATTAGAGTAAAGAAGGATAATTTGTAATGGACATAATATATTTTTTTTTGTAATTTTAATCTTAATTTAATTCTTACAAATTACAACTTACACTTACTCTGAAAGAAAATTCCCCATAATGTTGATTTAACCTTAACACTCTTAACTTGCCTTCACACGCGTGTATGCTTTCAAAAATAATACTTCCCTAAATATAATCTGCCTTTTGAAATCACTCTACCAGAATTAAAAGTTAAGCAATCCTGGAACTTGCGGAATGCAGTAAGCATCTACATCTTAATGTCAAAGAAACTTCTGGAATGGCAACGTGAATGAAAACTAACTTTTTCTACTAATTTTCAAATGACCACTAGAGATAATGTAAAGATTCGCATAGAATGTATGCATACATCGCTGTACAGTGTGGCCCATTTTGGATGTTTTTATAGGGTAATCTCGTAGGAGTGAACACAAACCTGATACATCAATCTCGAGCCTTTTTTTAAACAATAAAGATCAAACCAGATCATGAATACCGCGATCGGAGTTACAGAGTGATTATCAAATTTTGCTCATTTTGAAAATTGCTCCAATCTCACTAACTATAAGAGATATCGAAAAACAAAAATAAGGTTCTAACGGCAACTTTTTGTACACAATACATTGGTGTAGTGAGTCAATAATTATTGTGAACTGACACTTCTATGATTCATGGCCTACTAATTCAATTTTTAATTTACCTAAGCTAATGTGAATCTAACTAAAATTTTAATCAGTTACACTTAACTTTAACAGTTTTATAACAATTATATTGATAATATTATATATTCGTAAATAAAATTTGTAAAGCAAAAGAATAGGGATAAAAGATACATGGTGTTCCATTTAAAAATTTTCAACTTTGTATTATAGCTCTTTTATTTAAATATATTTAAATAGAAAATGAAAAACTCACCACGCTAGTGGATTCTGTAGAAAAGGTTGCCATCCCAGCCTTATTTTTGTTTTTTGATATCTCTTATAGTTAGTGAGATAGGAGCAATTTTCGAAATGAGAAAAATCTGAGAATCACTCTGTAGCTCCAATAGCGATCGCGGTAGCCATGGTCTGTTTTGACATTTATTATTTTTTCAAAAAGAGGCTCGAGATTGCCCTATCAGATTTTTGATCACTCTTACGGTTTTCGAGATGGACCTAACCGTATAAAAACATCCAAAATGGGCCGTCCTGTAGTAACACAACGACAATTGTTAGCAATTACTCATATGTTAACATTTATTACTTTTTATTCACCTCGTCCAATGTTGTTTGTAATCTTGCTTGTCTCGCGTATTGATCTTCGTATTGATTGTGGTAATAATAATGTCACAAAAAAAATCAATTTACATCCCTTATTGTAAAAATCAACGATTTTGTTTCTACTTTTATTAAATAACCCGGAATATTATGAAAAATTCTGATTCGATAGAATCAAGTCTCACGTGGTCACCAGTTTTAGGCAACCAAACTCACACTATTAGCTACAAAACAGCGGCGGAACAAAAATCATTACGGAACAAGAAGAAACAAGATTTTTTTATACAACTAATATGAACGCAGGAGAATTATATTTATTGGGAACTCGGCTACTGGATCTTAAGGATGAAAAACCTTAACATACAAAAGCCTTCGTTAGTGAAAAATATATTAGTATCATAAAATTGATTACTATTATGTGGAATTTTGAAGTGGTTAAAGGTATATTATATAATTATCAGGGCCCGGATTTTTGTTTAAATAAATATTTTCGAATTTAAGTAAATATTTTGCGATTTTTGAGGATAAATAAATATTTTGTTTTTTTGAGAAAAATAAACAATTTTTTTCTCATTTAATCTAAATATAATTAAATATTTTTCTAATTCTCTTCTTAAAAAAATTCTGTACGAGTACGAAGAAGACGAGAATATAAATGGAAATACAATTTCCCAATAAAATTATGAGAATCGCTGCCTAGCTGCAGTTGTAAACCTGCGAACACAAATACTACAGAAGCCGCAGTGTTGACGAAATCTCGAAAGGAAATGACTAATTACAATATCTATACATATAAAATATACTTCGCTCTGCATTGCTCCAGGATTTCCTTCAAAAATAATTTCAAACATTATAAAGTGAACGTTTTATGTAACGACAGAACGTCTTTATTTCGTTGGCGCATCGTAAATTTGGAGAAAAATTAACCAAAAATGTGGTCAAACAAAAATCCGGGTCATAAAATTTTACTGTGTATCAAAAACAAGCTTCTTGGGATCCTTAATGAAGAAAATGAAGAAGAAAATTTGATTTTGAAGCCCTTCAGACATTTCAAAATTTAAATATGCTCCAATTACTTCATGTGATGTGGAAAGAAGTTTCTCCCAATAAAAAGCTTTGTTTCGAGATAATCGAAGAAGTTTTACTTTCGATCATTTAAAAAAACATTTATATGCAGTGTAAACAAATGGTTTTAATATAAACGTAGTTAATTGTAAATTGTATCATTTGTAGCCTTTTGTGTGTTAAAAAACGTTAGTAAGTATATTCCGTTTTCAATAAATATTTCACCTTTTTTGTTAAATATTATATTTAAATATTTGCCATTTTTAAATAAATAAAGATCCGGGTGCTAATAATTATAATACAATTTTTTTAAATTAAAATGTTGCAAAGCCACAAAACTCTTACCATTAAAGAGAAGTCCGAAATTTTGGATATTCTTGACAGTGGGAAAAGTATTCGTTCTTTAGCCGAAAGATATAATGTGCTAAAATCAACGGTGTATGACATTAAACAAAAGAAAAATATAACAAGACATTTTGTTTCAACTACATTTCAATGGCCAGCTATGTACGATTTTATTTTTAATTTAAAAACTAACAAAACAACTAATTACATTATAAACATAGGTTCCAAACAAGTTCTTCGTTAAGGTGAACATCCAGCTGTTGATATTTTTTTTAGCAAGCTCTGGTTGGTTAGACATGTTTAAGAAAGGCATAGAATTCTTATTCTTGCTAAATCTCTTAATCCCAAATGCGTCAAAAACATCGATCTCCCCATCGAGTATAAACCTGAAAGAAAGAGTGTATGACACAAACAATTTTCATGGAGTGTTTTTTTACGTGTTAAATAAAACATTCTCCAAATTGTACTGTAATAATACTGTATAATTTGACAGTCGCTTTGAAAAGCTACAATTTAACGGAGGCTATTATAAACATGTTATCAGTCATGGCAAACAATAACCGAAAAAAATATCAAGAAAAGTTGGACACCAATTTGGCTAAAAGAACAATGGAATGAAGATGATGAAATTCCTATGAGTCAGTTAAAACACTAGTGGATCGGAAAATACAAATTTAAATGCCATTACGGAAATGGATGAATTCTATTGATACAGAAGTTGGTTCTGAAGCAATATTTAATTGGGCGAAAAATGAAGATATAGATAACTTTACTGATCAAGATTTGGTTACAACAGCTTCAAAAGTTCTTCGTTGAATATAACCGATTCCGAATATGAGTTTGCAGAAGAATCTTTGAATAAAGTCATGCACAAAGATGCTGTTGGATCACTTTCCTAATGCGTTCAATTGGCCAGAAGAAAATCACGTGTCAATTCAAGATGTTCTTTTAATAAGAAGATTTAAAGAAAAAGCCAGTAATTGTTTTTTCGAGAACATAAAGCAACAACAAATTTCTTGTTATATAAAAAATATTGTATAGTTTTTTATAAATAAAAATATGTTAAATTTATTTAAAAAAAAATTTGAGCTTTATTTGTGTACTTTTTAAAAGTATGTATTCCCATAATCCGGAAAATTCAGTAATCCGGACGATGTTGAAACTTTATCTGCCGGATTAGCGAAGTTGTACTATATTTCTATTTTCTCAAGCAAATCTATTTTGTGTAATAATATACCTTTAACCACTTCAAAATTCCACATAATATTAATCAATTTTATAATACTAAGTAATATATTTCGTATTTTGTAATTTTTTAAACCTAGTTTAAACAAAACGATTTAGGATCACCAAATTTGCTATAAACATTCCTCAGAGTATACTCTTTAATATACTGGCCATAAGCAATGAAATCAAAAAGATTTAAATAAAAAAGGAGCAACGTAGTGGAAGAGAGAATATTTAGAAGTGAGGCAATAATTTTCAATGATTTCAAACAATTTCCTAGTCTAAACAAAATGGTTTGGGATCACCAAATTTGCTATAAACATTCCTCAGAGTATACTCTTCAATATACTGGCCATAAGCAATGAAATAAAAAAGATTTAAATAAAAAAGGAGCAACGTAGTAGAAGAGAGAAGATTTAGAAGTGAGGCAATAATTTTCAATGATTTCAAACAATTTCCTAGTCTAAACAAAATGGTTTAGGATCACCAAATTTGCTATAAACATTCCTCAGAGTATACTCTTTAATATACCAACAAAAAGCAATTAAATAAAAAAGATTTAAATTAAAAATGAGCAACGTAGTGGAAGAGGAATATTTAGAAGAGAGGCGAAAATTTTCAATGTTTTCAAACAATTCCCTAGTCTAAACAAAACGATTTAGAATCATCAAATTTGCTATAAACATTACTCAGAGTATACTAGATATTTAATATTTTGTATAAATTAAATAAATATATAATTGAAGTATCTAAAATTAAATAAAAAAGAATGGAAACAATTTTTTTAAATTTTATCTTGAAAATAAAGTTTTTTTTTGCTAGAATAACTTTGTTCAATTTATTTTTAAATTTATTAAACTGTTCTTTAGCTGATGCATTGCTTAAATTATTTCTGTACAGATTATATTCACGGGTTTTTTTCTTGTATCGACTTTATAATATCTTCAGTCATCCATGGGGTTCTCTTAATATTCGCTTTACTTTTTGCAGTATTTTTTGTATATTTGTTTATTTTGTTCTACAAAGCTGATAATAACTCTTCTGCTAATTTTTCGACTTGCTTTATTTTGTAGTAGTTGTCTGAATTAGTGTCCCCTACGAGTTCATTTTTTAATACTCCACAGTTTATTATTTTCACTTTATTGACTGAATAGTATTATTATTATTTCACTTATTGAATAGTAGTATTATTGTAATTTCTTAATTCCTAGTTTTTATTGTTAGCACTTTAGATCTTTTAACTACATTTATTGTCTCATAATTTCAGTTTTTCTCTGATGAAGGCTCGAATAAACCGAAAGCAAAGAAATAGCAATGTTTTTTCTATCCTTAAGAAACAATCCATAATGACAACTACTCTACAACTACTCTGCTTCTTGGAAAAGAGCAGCGATTGTTTTTTTTACTTAGTACGGGAGCTCAAATAGTCTGGAGGCAGAAATATGAGAGAACATTTTTCCTGGATTGGAACCACTCTGGGGTCATCTCACAACCTTTTCTTAAATTAAAAACACCCACGTATCATGAGAAAAGAACTGAAGCAATCCAAACATTGTATGTATAATAATCAGCTCTCGCCGCTAAGTCTTGTTTCACTAATTAATTTTTATCATTTTTGGGATATTTTAATATTCGTTTAAAAAGGCCATTAAAATACCGAAAGTTCCAAAAACACCCGACGCATTCTTGGCTCCTTCTCTTTCAGATTGGACCAGACAACGACGGTAATTAGTACAAAAACTGTCCACACATGACAAGGGTGGCGCTCGAACCTGAATCTTGGAACCCGACCCGAAGTGGATGGAAATTTAATATGTGTCTAATTAGCAGACGCGTTTCAAAGCATTTCGGCCTTATTAACTCTGGATATCTGCTGATACTCGTCCACCAAACGTGTTTCCTATTTAGCGTCTATTAGTTTGGACGATTACAAATTGATGTAGACGACGTCAGAACTTTTTAGATCAACGAGACGGGTTTAACTTCGAATGTTCGGTTTATAAAAATAAAATGTTTTAAATATTTCGCTCTTATCGCACCTGCACATTCTGAGCGTCGACATAACTGACAACGCGCCGCGACAGCGTTAATTACGATTTTAATCGGAAAATTACGGTGAAAATAACATGACGTGTAACGTTTTAATTTCGTACGGTTAAAATAATGCGTGACGCGGTACACTAAAAGATTTAATTATGATGAAATGCAGCCGAGCCGTGGTTAGTCTAAAAATAATAATAAAGTTTAATTACGAATTCAATTTGATATTACCGCTCGAGGTGTGGAGAAGAGTGGCACGTTCCCAGTGCAGGGAAATGACGACTGAAAGTATGAATGCAATTTCATTGAAAATATTGTATCTGGATCTGGATTAGCGGGTCCGAAAATATTATATTTGTAAAATGAAAATAACAAAAGAGGGTTTTGCAAATATCACAGGATAACTGTGCAATGTTAACATTTAACAGTTTTATAACCTTATTCACAGTTTGTTGATATACGATTCATACTCCTCTGCTTTATCCTCCAGTAGTCTAAATAGTGGGATGGTATAAGGGTGGTTCCAAGTTACTCTATGTCAAAAGCTGTTTACCATCACCTTATTGCTCGTTGATATGCAATCCATGTTCCCCCTTCTTTTCCAGTAGCCTTAATAGCGAGATGGTATAAGGGTGGTTCCAATTTGTATATCTTACCCCCCTAGGACAAAGAAGTTATTCCTAATGGAAAAAATACAAGAAAAATATTAATTCCCTAAATATATAATAACGTTTAATTAATTAGTTGGATTACAATTAATTTAGAATTTTTTACGTATTGGTTTCTATAATTTTTTAAATTTAAAGCACGTATTCAAAATTTATTTATTTAAATGATTGTCAACATAAACAGCCGTGGTGTAAGTTAATTTGCACCGGACGGACCATTTCTTACCTTATGGATTGATGGATTGATGGGTCCCTCGTCCACTTCCATATTTTCGAAGACCGAAGCTGCTGGAAAAAAGGTCTACATTTGCAATCTACAAAGTTGGGTTATGCACTTCCACCCCTAGCCGCGTCCAATTGTATTTAAATTTACTCTTCTATCTTGACAACAAAAATGGCTCATGTAGGTTGGGTTGCCGGAATGTAAGTGTAGCATAGTCGACCGTATAAGTAGTTTATTTTAGCTTGCAATCAAGTTGTTGGCGTTTTTATGGAATTTATGGTCGTTATTTTATTAAATACACATATGTCCAAAGCCGCACCGTTTAGAAGTTATTTTCCTAAAATTGGTCGGGGAATTAGGTGAGAGAAAGTCGTCTCTTTCTTATATCCTTCGAACCCATTGGCCATTCTCGCTGAGCATGCACCGAGCTAAGGGACTTACTAGAATGTTCTAACAAAAAGAATATTTTGCACCTAGTAGATACAACACCAGAGTGTAGGATGTCAGAAATGGTGTTAAGCTCCAAGTCTTTTAAGAAAATCTTCAGTAGTTAGTTTAGGAGTTTTCGTCATCCTTGGATTTTATTCTGGAATAGTTGCAAGGCTAATTATGCTTCAGTATTTCCGGATGAATTTTTTTATTGGAAGCATTTTGTTTGAATCACGCGGTATTCCGGATATTTTAAATAACTAACGACATCGAAGTCATCTTCAGCCGTTTTCTATCCCTAGGTAAGGTTTTTGTGTCATGCCTAGGTTTATCCTTGTATTTTAATTTTTAGGGTTTAAGCAAGGAATTCTTTATTGTAGCCTTTCTGCTTTATTCCATGGTGTCTTTCTCGATTGAGACCACATGGTGTGTGGTGTATAATGGAGACGGTGTTAATTTCTATGTTGATTTACTGTTTTCATTGAAAGGATGAGGCGAATTGGGTTGATGGATTCAATTCATTACATTTTTCCGTTGTCGTAGAGGTTATGCTACGAGTTGAGCTCTTTCATTTTTAGGGATACTGCCCACGGAGTTGGAGTATTTTCTGCTTAGTCAGACTTAGCTTGTTGCAGAAGGTTCTGCAGAGTTTTTACAAATGAAGAATTTTAATTGATTAAACTTGAGTGTAACTTTTCTAAAAGACATTTTTTATTTATATTGTAGAATTACGTTTAAGTGCCTATATTCGAATTTCAAGACAATATTTTTGAAGAACTTTCCCTCTTTTCAATTTCTCACAGAATATATCTGTCCACGAAATATCTCAGCAGCGTACTAATTCAGCTTTAACTTGTAAAAATTGGCTTAAAACCAATTAGCACCATGCAATAGGTTCTAACTAGTTCTAATTAGTTAATTAGGTTCTAACGGTTTGCATCTGGTCTTATAAATTGTTTTAACAGTTTCCAAAATGAAATTTTGGAAACCACTAATTCTCATGAAATGTATTTATCCAAATGCAGATAGACGGCAGGACTGTTCTTTTAATTATGGGCATTGGTTTCCTCTTAGAAAAATTACAGCATTAGACTACTAGTAATACTTAACAATAAATTAACATTCTCACTAATTATAATTGTATAATTGTAAAATATAAGCATTAGGACTAACTGCAAATCGGTTATTCATGCATGTCCAGGGTGGCGAATTCCTCCCCTTTCTCTCCCCACTTCTACCGCACTCCACTTCAGTTTGAGAGTGTTTCTTTTGGCACGTGCTCATGTTTCAGCACTATACATAAGTATTGGAAGTATACAACTGTCCATAATTTTCTTTTTCTGTGCCAGTGTGAGCTTTCCCAAAAGTATGTGTCGAAATTTCTACTTCCCCCTTTTTTGGAATGATACGTTTCGGCCCAGATACTTAAACCTTGTTACTGCTTCAAAGTTTTCATATATTTTAATATTTGCGATGAACCCCTTATTGCCTTAGTTTTACTTTCTTCATTTCAAGTCCCACTTTGGCCGCTTGATTTACTAATTTTCTGATTAAACTTTGCAGGTTTTCTTAATTTTCTGCTCTTCTAGTATATTTATTCCAAGATGTTGCTCTTCTGTTCCCATCCTGCGAAATATTATCTCCATAACAGCATTGAAAAGTTTCGCAGAAAGCTCTGCATAATGTTTCTTTTTAATGGTGTTGATTGCCATTCTGGTTTTATTACCCTATATTGTTCCTATAAATATGACTATAAATTCTGTTAGCTTATGGGTCGATAGTTGTTAATGCTAAAGGAACTTATTTTTCTATCAGAACTTTATTAAAAAGAATTATTAGGTGTTCTTTCGCCCTTTCGCTCGCATATATAATTGCCCACGCTGATATTTGATCGTAACCCGTCGTTCTCTCCTTTTTGAGCGTTTTTAATGCAAAGTTAAATTCTGATATCAGGATACCAGAGCACTCACTACTTTTTTTTGGGAGGTTTCTTATAAGTGCCATTAAACTTCTCAGCAAGATTTTTAATTTTAGCACTACGATTGCCTTTTCTTCTAGGGCTATTATCCGTTTCTTTTTCGTTGTTAGCAGTTTGTTTATTTAATTTTTGTCGATACTGTTTTGTTCAGTTCATTCTCTACAATTATAATCTTTATTTTTTTCCCTGTCTCGTCTTATAGCTTTTTTACACACTTCTTGAGCTGCGTAAATTCTGTCTGCCCTAATGTTGATAATGTTGGTATCTTCGTCATCTGCTCTCTTCTCTTTAGCATTTCTTTGGTTTTTGTGGATAATCTGATTTCCTCTTTTTTCTTAAGACCAGTTATTATTGTCTTTTCAACCATTTGGTTGAACAACTGACTCTCTAAAGTGTCGTTATAGTCCACACCATTATCTTCATTATCCTCTGTTATTTTCTTCCCGGTCTCCTGCTGGCTAAAGCCTTATCTTGATGGTTTTGACTTTTTCATGTTTACTTTACATCTTAGTAGTCTATGGTCTGACTCGAGGGCGATTCTATTTATTAGTTGTACATCCCTCATTCCCAAGTTATTTGGTAATACGTAGTTAATTTCGTTCTTTGCTCTTCTATCGGGTGATATCCAAGTCCATCTATTATCTTCTTTTCGTGAAGTATGATTAATTTATTGAAAAAATTGTAATCAAAATTGATTAATTTATCACCATTCCTATTTCTTGTGTTCATGCCATATGTTCCCAGTGTCTTCTTTTCAGTCGCATCTCCGCATCCAGCTTTTCCGTTAAAATCGCCGATTATGATTGTTGTTTTAGTTATCATTATAAATATCGTGTAGTATATCGCAGAATGTGTCCTCGTCTTCCGTGAGGTTTGATACTGGTGCACATATTTGCGCTTATATCATACTGATGTCGTTATTATTCTGTAATTTTATATTTTTGCATGCCAATACGTTCTGTAAAAACGTGGAATTCGACGATATGTTCTGTCAAGTTCTTTGTAATGAGAAAAACAACTCCGAACATACTCTTGCTTTCCCTTTTATTACAGAACATATAGCCATCTCTTCCTTCAATTACTTAATTTCTTCTTCAAACCTCCGCCAATCCTACTACTACATATCCCACTTGTAGCACTTTAGTGCATTTTTGATTTCGCAGAGTCTATCCTCAGTTCGAAGTGTTTTAACATTTAAGGTTCCCCATATATGCAATTCGCTTATATTTGTTCGGGGGGTAATGGTCTACCACCCTCGCGTTGATCAGGCGTGTCGAGGGTGTATTATATTTGCTTCCTTGCTTGTTGCATTTTTTCTTTGCCTAGCGCTTTCTCCTTTGCTTTGCTTTGGTTTTCACTTAAATCTTTTAATGCAGTATTCTCCAAATGCCGATTGCGTACATTGCACTGCAGATTCGCTAAACTTGATCTTCAACAATGTAGCTACAGAAGTATCCGAAAGTAATATATACTTTTTTTGGAAATAGTTTTAAATAATGGACTCTACAACATAAATATTGCGTTTGTAGAATATAAGATCACTCTTACAAAAGTCTGCCCTAGGTGGTCTTCAAGAAATGCTGTAATTAAAGTAAACTACAAAATAATAATCGTAGCATAGTATAAACGGTACAAAAGCGTACATTGATTATTTAAATATAATAAAAATACTAGAACAGAACGAATTAATTCTGCTTGTCAATAAGTTTAGCGACTTATTCAAAGTCACTAATCCCTTATCCAAAGCTCTACAAAATACTAATTATATTCGCAACAAATTATACTCAAGAATCTTAAAGAAAGTGTAACAAATTTTAAACAAAATTCTAAAGCTTACGCAACAAAATATTTTTACCAACGGAATAAAAGCCATGAATAAATAAAATAGAAGACATGAACCGGCAATAGATAAAAAAAATTACCCTCAGAATCTTACTTCAGTGTAAATATGTATTACCCTCGCTTGAATATTTTGATAAAGCAAAGTAAAATGCGATTTGAAAGCTTGCATAACTTATTTTGAGTACAGTAGTTGAAATTTTGCCACCATTTTGTTTTCATTACCAGATGAAGTTATTATAGCTAGAGACAAATGCAAAAAAATGTTTAACTAAAACTTCAAACTTCTGCGATCGACTAATTTCGACTAAATAAGTTTGCTTTTATCTATTGATGTGCAACATTAACGTTTGTATGTCGTCATGGTCGAAGGTATCTTAAAAGCATTGATAAATTTTATAGCCCAACCCAACCACTGGAAATTTTGATTGGATTTTTTGTTGAATCAGGCAGTGTTGAGCGAGTCCATGTTGGTACTTTAGCTACTGTTGATGAACTGGTTTCTGATCCTTCCTTTTCTCCTTCGATAGATACTGACCTTCCTTCCTCATTTACTTCAGCTTCCGTTATAAGACAAAAAAAGAAAAAGTTGTAGCTGCTTTTAATGCCGGTGGAAAAGCAAAGATCCAACAAATCTGCATCTTATACAATGCCCTGTAATGACAAAACCTCTTAAGCGATGGGGGGAGAGAGAAAGAGAGGTTAAAGAAGATACTTTTTCTGCAAAGCTAAGGAAAATAGAGCGACATATAAAACAAAAACTTGAAGCTGCAAGATAACCTGATATCTGTGTGCTTACGTGTCTCTTGTCTTGGACCATTGCAAGAGCTAAGGAAAGTAGGACTAAACACTTCAAAGCTTCGCCTCAATGGGTGGAAGGTTAAAAGCAGGAATTAGGAATCGAAGGTATAAAAGTTGCTAAATGCTTTATAACGAGGCAGATTAAAAATGTAAAAGATACTAAAAACCGACGTTAAAGATACGATAATGCTCGAAAACATTCTAATCATTGTGGGTTATTGAAAGTTAAAATAAAATAACATCATAAATAGATGACATCATATAGCATTTAGGTAGAAGTTGCAGCGGAAGGTTCGAGTCCCGGCCCGCTCCACATAGTTTTGCAGGAATCACAGGGAAATGTTGGTCCTGCTGGTCTCCAAAAAATAAACCAGTTTGGTGCTACTAAAATGACAGAAGTAGCCTAAACGCAAAATCAACCCTTAAAGCTTTATAATTATGATTGCAAATACGTAGTCACCAACCCGAAAATCCCCCAGTAGTCACTTTTAGGCAGATCATGTCCTTTTCAGAAAATATGCAGAACATTATAAACACTTTCGCTAACAATTTGTTATTAACAATTTTCACAACTTTTTACATATTCTCGTGAAGTACAAATTATTTTGGATTGTGTAGTGGATTTGTATGGAAAATTACATAATCTTTCAATTTGTTTTTTCGTATTTATTACGTTTTTGTTCATTTACGTTGTTATTTTACGTAGTTATTACTAGTATTTGTC
>JAWQRJ010001273.1:0-16409 GCA_033557515.1 Diorygopyx duplodentatus
GTTCTGTATCGATGTTTCCTTCGTGCTTTTCTAACAATTTTTTTATTTACGATATAAAATGATTTTAGTGAGAGTTTAAACATATCTCAATAGATTCGTGGCACCGGATTATCGATATCTTGCAAATATCGGTCGGCAACATAAAGCCGTTTACCCTGGGTGGGGAATACATACATACACACAAACAAGATTTGCGCGTTTAAGAATATTAGATAATTGACTGATACTAGTCACTTTTTTCTTATTATTATGCGGTTCTTGTGTAAATAATCACACAAATTATTCATTGCATATTTCAGGCTTAAAATAATCTTGTATAAGATAATCTTCCACAATTTTTTATCCCCTTATTTCAGCAAACTTTGCGATAAATTGCTCCAATCGACCCATGAACTTTCCCGGTAGGTATATCCACCTAATGTTGATTTATGTAATCCGATTTTACGTTGGTGAAATTCCCTTAGTCCGGAACACTCTAAGGGAAACATAGTCTCCTTTGTATTCAAGGTATATGTCAACAGTAGCCATGTTAATTGAATAATATCATTACCCATTTGCTATTTAGGATTAAGGTACTTCGTTGAGAGCGCCATCTATAGCACTAATACCACGAATAAGCTATACGACCAATCATGCATGCAAAGCAAATCTCTATCCACATAAACGGTAATTGCTAATTCTTGTTCCTTGTTTACCCTCTTCATGCCTACTCATGTTTTGTATAGAATTACAGTTAACAGATATTAAAACAGATTTAAATATTTGAAAGTGGTTTAATTAAATTAATAGAGTGTATACTTTTCCGATTATTTTATTTGTATTTGACTTGTCAGCCCCTACATGTTTCGCCCTAAGGCCATCTTCAAGGGAACTACGGATGGCCGAAACATGTAGGACTGATCAATCAAATACAAATAAAATAATGGCAAAAGTACGAGTGCATTCTATTAATTTAATTAAATGTAAGAATACCGATTATAACGTGGACCACAATCCTAGATTATTTGAAAATAGGTTCAAACTAAAAGATCTAATCTACTGGATTACATAGACATGTATAAAAATATGCAAAATCTTTATGATTTTTTGAATTGAAATAGAAAATAATTTGTTAAAAACTTAAATTTTTTTTGAAGATAATTGTTCTTCTCCACATCATGTATAAATAAGGCTATGTTTTTCTTTCAGTTTTCTACAGTCATGTTTGATTAACTTTTCCGGCGTTCCGTTATCTCCGATGGCTTTTATTTATCATCACATTTTTTATTATTTCTTTTTGGTCAGGCTCAGGTATCATTTCTTCTGGCTCTCTATGTTTGTACTCACGTTCTTCGTTTTTTGCCTATATTGAGTAGGTTCTGTTATTGCTTCGTTGTCCCCTTCTATGTTTCCTTTTTCACAATGGTAATACAATATTTTCTGTCGATGGTCCTCTTTCTCCCTCTTCACACCCTCGTAAAACTTCTTTACTTTCCTTTTATCGCAGATTTCTTCTATTGCTGTCATTTGTTCTTTTGGTTTTTGTCTCTTTTTCCTCCCTCTTCTATCCCCATCCTCTCTTTATCACTTCTTGCCTTCTTATACTAATACTTATGCTAATATATTAATCATTGTTATTTTTCGTCATCTCGTTGTTTTGAAGAAGTTCTTACTTTTCCACAACTAGAGTTGTTTTTTAATTCGTTCCCATAGCTTATTCGTATAGTTGGGCTACTTAGACTTGAGGTGGATTATCATATCCACATTGGGTTCCGCATCCGTTCCGTTCACCATGAGCTATTTGTTTTTGGTTTTTGTACTCGTAGTTCTGCTATGTTTGCTTGGGTTTCTCTATGATGGCACAATGGCTCATGTAAATAAAGATAATATTGGAAAACAACTTGGGTGTTACATTATGACTCAAACAGATATTTTAGTAACACAAAATTCCTGAGGGGGCAGATAGCGTTTTTCAGGAAAAGAGAGAATAAGACACCAATAACGAGGATAAAAGTTAAAAATTATTTGTGTTAACGATTATATGTATTACGTGATTAAAGGCTGATGATAGAAGTAGTCATCCATATATAGAAGACAGCCATTCCACGACTAAGCGGATCAGTTTAGCATAGAAAGCACAATAGGTCGATTACTGTAATTTGACTGGTTTTTCAGACGTTTAAGATAGTGTGGGTGCGTGAAATGTCTACTGTTCAAGGTATCAAGTGGGCGACAGTTCGATGAACTACATCCCATAGCTACCATGCAATCCTTTTGGCCCAAGATCTGCAGTGCGGCAACGTTGCTGATGAATTGGTGATCATGCATGCGCTGGCCAAAGTCGCAAAGTTGCTTCCACGTTATGTTGAACATGGCATACCACCATAACGGATATGATACGATCCAGGCCCTTCTTTTACGTCTAAAGGATTTAAAGGTTATGTAGAGCAACGTAATTAAATTGTGATAATAGCATATCACAACTATAATAAAACTACCAGAAAGACTCCATATGAGATTGTGAATAAGGCTCAACAGGGAGCGAAATATTCTTCTTATTCGCCTTTCAGAAAAAGATCATTTAAACCTGTTAAATTGTGTGATATTGAAAATATATTTTGTTGGCCCTTTGTTCCTTCCAAATCATAGTCCGCAGTGAAATTTTTGTCCCAAATATTGTTGTGCCTAAACACTATGGCGAACCAAAGGTGGGGATTTTTATATTTAGTTCAACTAGACTTTTTTTATTAAAAAAAATTAGTTTACTATAGACTGTTTTCTAGGCCTGGTGGTTTTTAAAATGTTTGATCCTATTTTTCAGCAAAACTTTTTCATCTAAAACATATATTCAATAATTTTCAACAAAATTTACAAATAAAAGTATTTAAATAAAAATTATTTATTATTTATTATGTAAATAAAAAATCGAAACCGCAAGCGAGTATATTCTCTAAAGTATATGTTGCATTATCCTGTGTCCTAAAACAAGTATACTGTTTTCAAAACTAAAGAGTACCACGATGCATTACTTTTATCCTCAGCGAAACAAAACTATAGGGAAAACCTGCAGATAAAATAATCTGAAGACCTCATAAAAGCACACTTCAATCACAGACTTAAAGGTTGTTAACTACTTGATGGTTAAGACTTACTAAGCACAATAAATGATTTATTATTTTAAAACAGGAAACCGCCTCTCGAAAATTCTACCTGAATTTGATAGTTATCCTGTACATGACCGTATTTTTAAATTATTTCATTATAGCAAGTTGCTTTAACGTTTATCTTGGTAGACGAAAGAGAATATGAAATATTTAAAACTACAAAAAACCTTGAGTTTTGCAAAAATTCAGAATGCAGAATCCACAAAGTGGAGAAAATAGTAAAATAAAAAAGCATTTTGCGGACTCAAGATACAGTGTATTTTACAGGACTTTGTATATGGGAAATTCCTACCAAATTAAATTACTACCATATTTTGCCCCCCAAGGAATTCTAGAAACAAATTATAAACTAATATTCAAAAAAATTCTACTGAAAATGATAAATGATGTATAAGGTGCGCCTTACTGAAAAAGACTACTACTAATAAATCAGCTGCAGGAATAGTCTCTTTTCAGTTTGACACACCTTATATTAAGACCAAATATTTATAACCTGCTATTATTGGGACAGAAAAACAAATAAAAAGAAGAACAGGTAAATAATTACCACAATAAACGACAATTGTATATTTTTATACAATTGTCAAAACTGGCAATTATTATCATATTTATTTAGATTATTTTTATTTTTTATTTTATTTTTATATATTTTTTTTTATTTGCTTTTATGGCATATAATCATACAATAAAAATTGGGGGCTGGAACTGACATTACAGACCGTTAGTATCAACTTCTTGTTTTAATTATCAAAAGTGCTAATAGTCAATTCTTCAAATTATCCACCGTTATAATTGAAAAGAAATTTTAAAACTTGATTACGTAATCCAATGATACGCTAACATAAAGTATAAACTTTTCATAATATATTTTGTTAGTTTTTCTTCGGAATTGAAATCAACATGTGTTTTAGCGCCCAATAACGGGGGTAGGTGAGCAAACCAAACTACAAAAAAGAGGACAGTGTTCATCATTGGAGGAATCTGCAGCAGATATTTTGCAACTACAGTCCAGGCGTTACAAATAAAACAGTACTGAGAAGCGGACAGCCAGTAGTAGTGACGAAGATGAGAAAAGTGTTAAGAAGAAATCAACCGAAAGGTGGAGAATCCGGAGATTTAGAATCTATTTATTTTCTGATCTCGAAGACGGGGCTCACTTTGCCGGCGGATATTTGCAGAATTTCAAGAATGCAGTACGTAAAATCGATTTATATAGGACTCAACTTTCTATAAACTCATTTTATTCTTTTAAGAGCATTTGAAAATAGGTAATAATGTGACAGACCGGCGATACAATCGAAAAAAAAATACCCTAATGTAATGGTACGTTTGAAGGCATCGGATGGATCAAATGCAAACGGATTCGAGCAGTACCGTTTAATTATGTACAGAATTACGATAGTGGGAATTTCGATTATGGTTACGACATGAAGTAACGTGTATTACCTACCTGTCAGCGTCGTCGAAATTTACAAAAAACAATCTGATCTATTCAAATTACTTGAAAACCCGAGATTTATCTAACATTTAGTGGTATCAATCTTCTAACATTTAGTGGTTCTCGCAGTTTTTGCTGCAATATCTATTATTCCCCACACGTTCATAAAAATTGTTACTAGTAAAATTGAAAGTTGTGAGATAAATAAATAAATAAATTTAAATTAAACATTAATAGTACTTAATTAATTAAAACCCAGAAAAGCTTGGTGAACTAGAAATTTAATCTTTACTATGTTTAGAAATAAAATAAAATGTATGATTTACCTACAATTTAATTACATAGCATTAAGGTATACTTTTAATATATTTATGTAAACTGGCGCAAACGTGAGGGGGGAGGGGGGGTGAGTTATAGATTGTAGGGCCCTGTGAAAGCAACTGTACAGAAAAGAGAAGTACCTATCAGTGGAGGAAACCACTCTATTGAAAGGACTATGAGGTCCACCACGACATCAATAGATCAGGAAGGGTAGGGTAAAAAATATTAGGCGTGTGCCGTAAAATTTATTTGACAAGCCTGCGTCCATATTTAAACAGATCGTCTCCAATCTCCAAATCCAAAGAAGGTTCAGGAATAGAAGTTTATTGATTTCGTCTTTGCCAAACCATAAGCTACTCAATCTTTTTATAATAATTCTCTAACCGAACATACATAACTATTACATTCTAACTATAGCGTGTTGATTTCCTTCAAGTATAACATGAATTATTTTTAAAATGGAACACAAAGAAGGGATGGAAAGTTCTGCTTGTCTTCATTGCCCTCAAAAAAATGATGTGATTAGAACCACTATTTATCCTTACTATATAATCTGCAATTGTTGGTATACAGCACACGACAGTCATCGACCCCGATAGACAAACATAAAGTTTAATTCCGTTGGCAAATAGAATCTGGTGGTCGTCGTACACTTTTCCAAATGGGGCGCCCGAGAGTGATCTATAAATTTGCTGAGAAGCGAGAGGTTAGGCGAATCTACACACCACCCCATCGCTTCAGGGGTCATAAATTCCAATTTATCCAGGTAATTATTGTTTCAGACGCCGACGTCGTTGACTTTCAACGAGACGCGGGCGTCGGCCTGATCAACAAAAAAAGCGACTTTCAATTAAGGCAAGGACTCCTAGATGGCGCTCACGAACAATTACATCGATAATTAAATCTCTTGCTACCATTTCACGTGAAGTATGGTGAAGAAGGTGTGTAGATAGTGGTTTTATCAACTCAAGCAGTAATTACTTCTTGCTCATTTTTTTGCTTTCGTTTATCATAATGAGTTATTGGATAAAACGCTTGAAAAAAGATGTATTTACTTTCCTTAATCTGAAATTCATTCATTGTCTATGTGGGTACAATCACTTTTTTCTCTCTTATAGAAGAAAATTCCACATTTTCCCCATAATTTGTTCACCCCTTGATGCGAACGAAAGCTACAAGGGGTCGAGGTGATTGATTAGAAAAGTTATAATCGGCATGTGATATTGTAAACATCTTCCCTTCAGGATGACAAACAGTCTTCGCAATAATGTGATTGCTTTTATCTGTTAGATTTATTTCAACGAGTTCATAGCCGGAATTTGTTTCCGCAAGTCAAATAGTAGCTGACTGACTTATTTAAGGCTTTGAACAAAATATAATAGTAAGATTTGAATGTATTGATTTTAATTACTTGGCTATTCTTCGGGCCAGTTAAAGTACATAAGTAAAAACCAAAAAGTATATCAGTCAAAGTGCAAACTACAAAACCATTTCTAAGTTAAACCAAATGCAACGCAAAAGAACATTTATAGAATGTTATGTAAGAAAAAATTAACCAAGTAACGGTTTTAAAAAATAAATAAGAGGATCATTAGAACAAAGTTTGCAAAGTATTTCAAAAATGTTCCTCAAACAAGAAAGATGTTGACACAACATTAGTTTATCAAGAACTAATAAAAATGACCTGCCTTTAATTTGAGTTTCTTTCAATAGATCACAGAAATTAACACAACCAAAATATACACTTTTGTTGTTCAGGTTGATTTAAGCAGTTACCTGTCATTAAATATTTCATAATTAAAAACATTAATTGTACGTCCTCCTTGTTATTCCATTGTTCCACCGTCTATTGTAGTTTTGAGTTATTATTATACTCAATTTGCCCTTAATTAGAATATGCAATTAAAGAACGCCTGATTAAACAGCTATAATTTTCCAAAGTTGAATGGGTAACATTTAAAAAGGGTTAGTCATTTATCATGCGGAAGGAGACGTTGTTTCGTAAATATCTTTTAGAATATGTTGTTTAGACTATTTAGTACTGTTATAACATTTTTCGTAACTTTTAAATGTTCTGGGTTTGGTATGGTTTTTATCAATTGTTCTTTCAGGAATTTATTGCATACTATTAGGCAAAGATGTCTTACGGTTAAATTAATTTTGTTATTCGACGGCATCTGTCAAAGTCATTTTAGGTAAGTTAAACAAATCATATCCTATTTCTTTCTTTTTCTTCACAACTAGTTCATTTATAGAGGTGTGTTACCTCTATAAATGAACTAGTTTTGGGGAAAAACTTTAGTAGTGAAATATTTCTCTAATTTTAAGGGCATTATTTGCTACTTCAAGATCACGCATACCATACAAAGTGTGCAATACCAAAGATTATTGTTGTCTTTTTCATATTTGTTCCAGACAATTAGATGGTAAAGAGGTAGAAAACAATTTTTGTGCTGGATCGCCTTCTTTCACAGATATAATCTTTCGTGTATGATATGATGATGAAGTAGAGGCAATTTTTCAGCATTTCTGATCATCTTTCATGATCAAGGCTGCACATTGGCAAAAATGAATTTCAATTAGCAAATTTCATTAGTCTAAGGAAATGACCTTTTGATCCTTGATTATACCGAGTAATCCAGACCACTCACGCCCCTTTTAAAATCGTGGGATGAGAATTTTTATTAATCCTAGTACACTCTACCGAATAGTGATATTTCATCTTCCGTCTTCTACTGGAAAAAGGATTTTTTTTTTTCGAATAATAGGGAATTCACATTCCCTAAAATAAAACAAAAATTAAAAGAAGGAGAAACATTTTTACTAAAGATAGCAAGCTTCTACTTATTAAAACTAAATTAAAAAGTGTATTATACTACTTGAATTAATAGTGATATTTTCAATTTAGACAGAAAGTTGCATTTTTCAAACGCAACATGATATTTTTTATTATGTATTGGATTGGGTTGGGTTATTGCGCATACTGGGGATATTGCGCAAAAGCAATAACATTTTTAGACAATAATAATTTTTTGATACTTCTGTTTAATAGTTAGATTAGTCATTGAGAGCATATAGAGTAATCTATAACACTTGAGGAAAAATATGGAGAAACATGGGGGCTGAAAAGGACGTTTTTCTTTAATGATGACCACAATGTACAGATAATCCAGAACTGTCTGGGGCCTTTAAGAAGATAGTATTGAAAAACACTCTGTAAGCTGAAAAAACTGCTTAATAATCAAAAACAATAGGGAACACGCAAGAAAAAAAAATTGAAAAATGGGGAACAATACCGTTCCAATTATTTCAATTATCACATCACTTCGTTTTATTGAATTTTTCGGCAATATTCTTTTAGAACTATCTGAAATTATTTAGAACTATTTTAAAATTACAAAATTCAAATAAATAATAACAATAATCTGTACATAATGTAGGCTTTTCTGTAGATAATAAAGCTTATTAATAAGCTTAATGAAGGTAATTATTTTTATGTGAATTTTCAACCACATACTCGCAGTAATTTGCTTAACTGCTCTCTCAGGACGAGAGGTGTTGGGTTTAACCAAATGCATGACGTGATACATCACAATACAGGCCCAGAGGACGGACGGTACTGTGGAGTAGTGTTCGCTTAAGTTTATTTTTATTTTATGTGTATTTCTGTGTATTTTTGTACTGAAGTAATTGTTAAATTATTGTTTTAATTTACAATTTTATTTGTTTTATAATTATTTTGGTTAAATTTCTTTTCGTTTGAATTATTAGATAGTTATTTTTAATATTTTATAAACACTCTCCCGGCTTTTACTTAATTTACACTAAATTTAGTAACAATTCGACACGTTTCGATCAGTGCAATTCGTTGCTAAAGGTGTGCATTTTGTAATTTAATTAATTTCGCTTATTTCAAAATTATGCCCTGAATGTTTGTCTTCTGACACAGCAGTTCCGATGTACATTCAAAACAATGGGGAGTATGTTATAAATTGTAAACAACGTTTCTTTATCTAAATTGTCTAATTGTAAGTCAATATATATTTTACATATTGTGTACATACCTTTTAATTTTTATCGTTTAATTAAATCACCTACGCGTGACATTGAATAACTTTACTTGCCATCTAATTATGAATATTTTAACAGCAATAATCAATAAAATTAAAGGGTTTGACTAGTAATTTATTTACATATAGGTTTTTTCCATTGACTGCACATGAAAATTCTCGTTGGAAACTATTTACATCATAATACACCAGAATTTAATGACCTGTAATGAGATAGATCGCCTATAGGAAGCATCTATCACGATGATAAAAGCTGATGACGGCCGGATCAGCCGCCTGCCTACAGTTATGTAAATATGAAAGGCATATCGTTGGATGTAAATTGGCTGATTTATGCAAACCTCTTATCAGCACAAAGGCGTGAAAATGTTAACACAGATTGAAATGAGTTCAATTTCTGCATCCTGTTCCTTATGGAAATTTTCGTACAATAATGCATTAAATTAATTTTCAATTTCATTTTCAACGAGTTTGGTGTTGTATGGTACAACAATGCCTGGTTCTGCTGTGACTTTCATTGTTCTATATAACTATATAGTGTTATATAACTAAACTGTACGTAAATGATCACATTTTATTTTACTTCTAAAAAATACAAAAACTAAATTCCTGGTTCACCGAGCATTGCTAGGTTTCCTAAGTACTATTAATTATTTTGTTAGCTATTTTTTGTTTCAGTTTCTGTTATAAAAAAAATTTATGAGCGTCTCTCTGAAGAGATGCCAAGAAACTTAACAAAACAATGTTATTAGTAGGCGTAGAAAAAATTATTATGTTTTGGTATATTGGAGGGTGCTCGAGAGTTTTATATAGGGCACCCTATACACACTACTTTCTGCACAATTACTCTTATAAAGATGTATTATGCCAATCTTTCTCTCTTATCCTTACTGATCCGTTTAAGATCCGATCGTTTGCTGAAACCCTCCTAAACTTTATTGGAAGAACTATCGAATAAGGCTAGGGATGTCGATTCACATTTCACATTAAAAGCTTTATTGCTTATATTTTAGCAGCAGTAAAACTGCGCATACATCTTTATTTGATCTTCCACATGAATACGTATAACACTAAAAATACTTATGTTGAACATGCAGGGTGCTTCACGGACGATGGCCTGATTAGGTGTGGACAAAAATATTGATCTGAAAATTTGAAGTCAACCAAGTAACGATAGGAACTAAAAGCTGAAAATATTTTCGATAAGCTGGCACTTCGGCGGTTATACGGAAAGTTGTTGTCAACTTTTAGCGGTCATTATTTCGACAACTTTCGTAATACGTTTTCCAAAGGAAACTAACCTCCAGATGGTCTTAAGTGCTTGCTTTGTAAACTTTAATTTTGAAACAAGAAAATATAAAATGTCAAGAAGCCGTTTTTTAATTGCACGCTAATTATTTTTGACTGAATTCCAAAAAGGAGAAGTTTATCAATTCATAGTCTATGGATTTTTGTACTTTCCACCAGTTGCATCGATTTTAACGATTCTTTCTGCATCAGGTGGGTTATCCGTGGTACCGTAATTTTCTCTAATTAAGTGAATGCAAATTGGATTTTTAAAATAGCAGTTTTGGCCCCAGAAAAATCAGTGCATCTCTCAAAAGCTGTTGAAAAAATTAAAATGTCAAGCGTAAAAATTAACTGAAATACATTGCGTTTTATAGAACGACGGCGGGATATCGACGTAACGCAGCGATTTGAAAATAAAAAAACAAATGAAAATTCAGAAAAAAAAAATTAAAAAACTTCAATACTATTACTAAGAATGTATAAATATTCTTTAATTGTTTTATGATTTATATACAATGTGTATAATTCTTATAATATACAATGATTTGAATGTATACTGTATTTGTTATTTATTTCTGCCTGTTAACTTAAAAATGCATAATTATTATTTTTCGAAATTTTCAAAACATGATTAACAAGCCATGCTTTACTTACCACGCTTAACAGTTTAATAAAAGTTTCTTTAGAAAATTGTAAATAATAAATGACAAAAATTTAAGTAATACATTAAAAAGTGAAAAATATTCAGTGTCCCAAATTCAATCCTCACCATTGGCATATCGGAAACTATCAGACTTACAGGGTCGGTTAAATGGGGAAAGTTGTAGCAAATTTTCCGCTGAGAAATCACGGCCAACTGCGATCGTTTTTGAGAAACTTCAAAAAAAACTGAAATTGACCGATTTTTAATTTTTGAAATATGTCCAATGAGAGTTTCCAAATCGTATTGATTTGGAACTTGCACATTGTACAGGGAATTTTTAAGGAGAATGTCGTGGCGTAATTAGTTTTTTTTCTTTATCTTTTAATTTAGGCTACACAGTAACTTACTTTTGTTTTTCTTATGTACGCCATATTGGATTTTGAAATCTGCGTTTTGTCCCCTTTATAATGATGTACCATAGTGCAATATTTATTAATGACCTTTCGTTTTAAACGAACATTTTGTTTTTTCACCTGGTAGGCCATGATTTATTGTAACGGCAATTGAAAATACCAAATTAAAGTGAGATGACAAAAATTACAAAATGTGCCTTCATCCTTTATGAATGCAATTTGCATTTTGTCCCCTTTACAATGATGTACCATAGCGCTTCATTTATTATTGACTTTTCGTTTTAAACGAACATTTTCTTTTTTCACCATTTGAGTTCATACGTATACAATTGACAGTAGCGAACGCATAGAAGAAATGTCAGTTTACTTGTAAGTTTGTTGCTATCTGTAATGTGATTAGTGATAATACAATGCGCTATACTAATATTGAAACATTTGACCTGTACAATTGCTGCATAAAAAACAATAGAACTGAAAAACTACCGTGTTTTCGCAAATTCCTTTCTAAAGACAGGAATATTGTTCTGTGAGGCTGCTGTCTTTCAGAATACAAATTAAGGTATAACTGAATAGCCCCTACGGTGTCTATTCAGTTAAAACACTAGTAGCTAAAACACGGTAGTTTTTCAGTTGGAAATATGGACAAAAAATTAATTACCCAGCAGCGGAAAATCCACTGCTGGGCTCCACCTGCACACAACAGTGGAGCAGTCAGAGACTACTTATACAATAACTTTGGCGAACGACTGGTATTGACTTAGGGTCCCACGCGATGGCCAGCACAGTCACCCGATTTAACCCTCCTCGATTTTTTCTTGTGCGTTATACCAATAAAGTCTGCACAGACAAAATTCAAAATGTAAACGTTCTGCAGTATTAATAAACATACTTTAAGACGAGTTGTGCATTGCTAATAATGGTTCGCACTTTCAACATTTACTTTAGTTGTGTTTAGTTTTATTATTACTTAATTGATATTAAAATATCTTAGATCCATTATGTTGTAATGTTCTGTCTTACAATCAATTATACCTACAATTGAGTTGAAATGTATGTTATAAAAACATGCACTTCTACAAAACAAACAACTACACATAACTGCATTCATAAAGGATGAAGACAGTTTGTAATTTTTGTCATCTCAGTTTAATCTGCTATTTTCCATTGCCGTTACAATAAATCATGGCCTACCAGGTGAAAAAACAAAATGTTCGTTTAAAACGAAAGATCAATAATAAATGTTGCACTATGGTATATCATTGTAAAGGGGGCAAAATGTAGATTTCAAATTTGTAAAAATCCAATATGACGTCCATAAGAAAAACAAAAGTAGGTTACTGTGTAGCCTAAATTAAAAGACCAAGAAGAAAATTAATTACGCCATGATGTTCTCCTTAAAAAATTGCCTGTATAATGTGCAAGTTCCAAAACAGTATGATTACTCCCATTTGACATAATCCATAAATTAACAATCGGTCAATTTCAGTTTTTTTGAAGTTTCTCAAAAACGATCGCAGTTGGCCGTGATTTCTCGGCGAATTTAAATTCAGCAGAAAATTTGCTACAACTTTCTCCATTTAACCGACCCTGTAATTCTTATAGTTTACGATATGCCAATGGTGAGGATTCAATTTGGGACACACTCTATATTACGCCAGCTTCAAAATTGCTAAAAGTAAAAAATAAGTAAAAAAGTAAAACTAAAAACTTTTTGTGGGGATATTTGAAATCCCGTGTCTACACCCACCACCCACAGACTCTAGAGGACCTGAAAAGAAACATTCAGGAAGAAACGGCCAACATACCCATCAATATGCTGGAGAGAGTGATGAGAAACAGCAGAATTCGGTTCAACCAGTGTATCGACAATAAAAAACATTTAAACCAAAACTTTAAATGTTTAACTTTTGTATAAAAAATATATTAAAAAGATATCTTTACTACCTTTTGTTTTATTGCGATATGAAATAAGGAAGTTAGCTTGCCGCACCCTGTATTAAACGAGCTAAAATTGTATTTTTTTTATTATATTTATATATTTGTATCCCGGTTTTTTAACTGCCATACAATGTTGGTGTCATTTGCAGGATTTAGAGATTAAGACGCGGTGAATCGATTGATGTAGGCCACGTCACGACTTCCACTAAAATCACTTTATATTTTATTAGTCTTGAGTCTGCATTAGAGATAGGCATTTTCGATTCCACAACTTTTTTCTTTCCTTTTTATACGCACTTTGGAAACAGTTAATTTTTTCGAGTGCTGCCTCGCGATCGGCGTCTGCATCTATTATTCTTCAGTTTTCTAAAATTTGCGAATAAGCCGACAATATTTTATGCATATCCGGATATTGCTTCTTTTTACTTTCCGTAAACACTGCGAACGTTTATATAATGCTAAAAAATCTATTCTAAATTCTTAACTGAGACACAACAAAGAATCAATCAAAAGCGACAAATAACTGTTAAAAGTGACAAGCAAATGCTAAAATTGCTCATGATTTTCTAGAAAAATATTATTTCATGACACTTTTGGAATAAAAAAGGATTTAAACATGGACAAAGACTTCATTTACAAACAAATAAAGGCGTAGAATTAGCAAATATATTTCTTATTAAAATTTCAACACGAACATTTCAGAAGAAATTACTGAAATATTTTCCATTATCTGTTTTCAAGATGATGAATAATTATTTTATCTCCAAACGAAATCTCCGAGTTTAGTCACCAATTACATAACATTCTAAAGTACTCAGAGCATTTTCATTCACCCAGATTTCTATTTTTACGGTTTAATTCTGGCGTGGAAGATTAATATTCTGCACTTCTGAAGCAAATTAATATACAAACATTATTTATAATACCTTAATTAAAGAAGTCAATTAGCGATTGGGTGTATCTATCTTCAAACTTTACAACTAAAAAACATAGTGCGAAGTGACTTTTATAATAAAACCCAAACAATTGGAATAAATAAATTATACCACGCTCTATCTATCTAATACTATGAAACGAGCTAAAATTGTATGTATGTACGTATTTTCTGATCTCGAAAACGGCTGTAATTTGCCGACCGATATTTGCTCGATTTCGATGGGTAATAACTTCCCAATAACTCATTATAACTTTCGTTGTTGAATTAACCGAAAACAAACAACATAACCGGGTGTTATGTGAATCGGCGGTAAGACTTCGTACTCGCAAGCCGGAGATCCTGGGTTCGATTTCCAGCAGGGGCCGGCGACCATTATCTCCTACACCCACGTGCTTCGAAAGGCACAGTATAAACCGTTGGTCCCGGCATCCAGTCGAAGCAGGAAACTTATGGTTGTCGTTAAAAAAGTATAGTGGAAAAGTTGTGAGTACGTTCTCCTTCATGACGGCTTCAAGAATGAGCGAACACACGTGTGAGGCCAAGGAGGCTGCGGTATGGAAGTGGATGCCTTGGAACTTATGGGGCAGCATACCGGGCCCAATGGGGCCTAGGTGCAGCGGGAAAAACCACATACCCCACACCCTACATGCATGCATACATACAACAATCGGGTGCGGTCAGATCTGATGATAGGTCAGATCAAATCATTCGAGATCAGTTCGATTCACATACATTCACATACAATCAAATCATAGATGTCGGTCATACAAAGCTGATATCTTGGTATAGAACGTTCTGTTTGGTTATTAACACGTTTTTTCCAGTTATTAGCACGTCATGCACGCCGAACACATGGCGTACTTGAAAAATGAACAGAATGTAGGAACATGGTTTCTAATTAGTTGGATTTGAAATCCTCGGTAGAGCAATCCCCTTGTAATAGGGAGATCGTCGGTTCAAATCTCGCTCGGGGACCATTTTTCTTCATTCAATTCCTTTATGTATCCTCTCTATTGCCCTTTCCCTTGCTCCCCTTGCTCTACCTACTGAACAACCTACTTGTAATAGGGAGGACACGGGTTCAAATCCCGCTGGGGGATACACAGTTTACACTATTACACTATTTTTCGTCATTCCATTCCTTTAAAACTTGCAGTCAATCGGCAAAACATAAATAATTGCAATATCACGGATGTCCTAATCCGAGTTCGATCGTTAAATCAGTTGTGATCGGAACGTTTACATTCAACAAAACGTTTCTTTTCAAACGGACCGGTGATGAGAAACTGACGGGAGAAAACACAATTATTGAAAATTAATTAATGTGCAGCCAAATATGATTTTGAACCAAAGCGAGCAATTTTCAATTATGTGCATCGTTTTTAGCGTTAGGTATAGGGTGCGGATACAATCTTATCACAAATTGCATAAAACAGCTAAAACGCTAATTGACATAACTTTTGGTTTAAATTTAATCTTAATTTTAGACTTTCAACTTTCGACAAATGTTCAACAGTATACCCCTTTTCATAAGTGTTTATATAAACATGAAAAGTTGGAGTATCGGTAGGTTAAATTAAACATGTATTACGTATTAATTAATGGATGATGCAAGTGATTTTAAAATATTTAACAGACATCTGGGTAAACTAATAAAAGAACAGTTTAAAAGATAGGCATAGGAGTGCGAATTTGAAATCATAAAAATGCAGAAACTCAATGTTCAAAAACAAGTTAATAAAAATTAATAATAATAGAAATTAAAGCAATGGTTAACAAAAAGAACTAAATTGAAATGAAAATGAGACTAAAAATGTGACTAAAAGGTTTAGTTCTTCAATTTTTAGAAACAACAATTTTTAAAAATATATACCTGGTACACAGAGAAAGCTTGGTACATCGGTTATCTATTTTACATGTATATAATTTATTATTAATTTGAGCAATAAACAAAAGGATGTTTAATTAAATTTATTTTTAAGTTTATGTAAGAAATTGTTAGATAGTTTTAGGTTAATGCGTATGTGGTAAGTGAAAATGTAACAAAAGAAAAAGGTAATTTAAACATAAATTACCCTATCTAAAGGGTAAATGTTGAAGTGTTGCTAAATTAATTAAAAACAGACGTAAAGTAATCGATTTTAGAATATTTAACAAATGGCTCGGTAAGTTTATAAAAAGGTAGTTGATGAATTTTTGCTTTCTACATATTCCTA
>JAWQRJ010001274.1:0-16404 GCA_033557515.1 Diorygopyx duplodentatus
TGCCACGACCTACTTGGTGATGTGAGGTAGAACGAGTAAGCGCCAACGGTGCAATAGGTAAAAATACATCAATCTACATTCGAAGGAATCACTAATACAACACCTACAACTACAGTAATAATATTGACTCGGCTGCCATCAAGGTGCGACTAGTGATGTAAAATACCTGGGTATTTATTTCTCTGGGTAAATACCCAGGGTAGTTTGGGGTATATACCTGTGTAAATACCCGAAATGGGGGTATTTATACAATGTATTAAAGGTACGACTGTATAAAATATATTTTTATTATTACTTCAATGTTTTAACATTCCAAACCAACAATAGGTACTATGGTGGTATAAAATTATTCAACTGTATGATTAATCATTACTGGTTAAGGTTGCACTATAGGTGTTTTAATTTTTAAGTAATCTGAATATTATTTCAATTTTCTTCAACATTAATAACATTCCTAAACATATTATGGAATATTCATATGAAGAAGAAGAAATGAACAGGAAGAGGAAAGATGAAAAATGATGAAGGAAAATGGACGAAGGCAGAACAAGAAGACACAAGAATAGAGGAACGAGGAAGGGTGATAAAGATGGAAGGAAAAAAGACCCAACTGAGGAAAAGACCCAACTTTTTCTTTCCTCACCTTTCTTGTGAGGAAAGAAAAAGGAGAGAGGTGAGGAAAGAAATATTAAGCAGAAAGAGGAGCAAGATGATAGAGGACAGGAGGAAGAGCATAAACCGAACAAGTACGAAATCGAAGAACCATAGAAGGCAGTAGAGCAATAATGAAGAAAAATGAAAATAGAAGAAGGTGGTGTGATGCCATAATTCAGGGTTTAAGGTTTAACAAACAGATTCATTTGTCAACATCTTTATTGAAATCTCTGTTGACATATCATATTTGTCAACATCAATCTCGAGAAAGGAAGAAAGAAGGAGGCGGGGGAGAAACCAACAGAGAAATATAAAATTTCAAAGCCGCAAAAAACTAAGAGAAAAAGATTAAGAAAGTAAAAGTAAAAAGACTAAAGGAGATAAGGAAAGAAGATAGAGGGAAAATCCAAAATTTCATCCCTTTTCGTGTTGTGCGAAGTCGAAGAATAGACAGAAGCAGTAGGCAAATTGAAAATGGACAAGACTTCGATGTACAGTAGAAATGTGCGATGTAAGAAAAAGACAGAAGCACACCGAAAGAAGGGTTGGGGAAGAACGGGAAAAAAAGGAGGACGGGAGCAAATGGGAAGGAATAGAAAATAGATGGCATTTGAAGAGCAATTCTCTCAGAAATTAGGGAAGGAGCTCAGAATTCGATGATTCGATGTATATGACAATGTGGGCATACATTTTGGGAACTAAAAGAATAAAAATAGTGAAAGGCAGCAGGAAGAAGAAAGAAGAAGGGCAGAAAGGGAGAAAAGGAATAGAACATTTGCAGGAATAGAATATTTAGATTTTTCTTTTTCTGTTTTATCGCGAGCGTGGGTAGTTTATTATTTGTTTTCTTTTCGTGTTTGTTTTTTTGGGTTAAATAAATTTTTGTTTCGTTAATAAAGCCCCGTGTTTAAATTGTTAATATATTTCCTCGTCTTCAGGTAGGGACCAGCATGATCTTCGAATTGGTGGGCCGGTTATAAGAGGGTAAAAAGGTAGAAAAATTTAATAATACTTCATTTAGTTTATTAATTAACTTCTGGTAACTGGACCTATTACACTTGTAACAGTCTCGTCTCGTATTGCTACCGGCTATTGTGAAAATCTAGTTGTTATTGTTTTACTTATTCTGTGGTTTTACTAATACACAATTTTATTGCATTTCTAGCAAGTATACGCTTTCCTAAGTCGTTTAACAGGCTTCTTTTAGTGCTTTTGTAAAGAAAAATACCACTGCAGTTGATGTTACTTACAAAACAGCACATATACTTGGAAAAAATGGCAAACGATTTAGTGACAGAAATAATTAAAGAATGTATTGTTGAAGCTGTGGGTATGTTATATCCAGAAAAAGTTGATAAATATAAACAATTGCCTCTTTCAAGAAGAACTATAACAGATCGACAGCACGAATTAGCTCAAAACGTAACAGAGCAACTTTGTACAATTATACAAAATGAAGATGTTTATTTTTCAATTGCTTAGACGACAGCACAGATAAAACTGACTCGGTGCAAGTTGTATATTTTATTTGCGCTGTAACTAAAGATTTTCAGTGTTATGAAGAACTTCTTGCGCTGGGTACGCTAACTGAAAGAACTCGCGGAGTTGACATTTTCGAAAACTTCAGAGAAGTATGTCATCGATTACAATTAAACGTCAGTAATTTAGTCAGTGTCTGCACCGATGGTGCACCTTCCAAAAAAGAAGGATTTGTTGCTTTATTGAAAAAGGAAAACTTAAACTTGAAAAAATTGATATCATTGCACTTCATTTTGCATCAGCAAAATCTTTGCGCAAAATCCACCATTTTGCAAGACACTCTGGATAGAACTATTGCGATTGTGAACTATATTCGCGTAAATGCAATGCGTCATCGTGAATTTCGGCAGACGTTAACTTCAGACGAGAAAATGTACAGTGTTGATCTACCGTACTACTGCAAGGTTCGCTACCTATCACCAGGACAGGTTTTGATGAAAGTTGTAACTTTATGACGATACATTTTAAACTTTTATCAAGAATAAGGAAAACTATGTGATCTATCAGATGAAGAATTTGCAGAAACATTGCATTTTGAAAGAGACAGATGCTTTTCTTGCCCGTAACCCAATTCGGACTAGAAACTCATTTTTGCAATAAAACAGAGAAACAAATCCCTGATTTCTGCTAATGAATATTATAATGTGAAAACATATGTTGTTGTTAAATTACTAATTTTGATTCTAAGAATTTTATGGTTAATAAATTGAATTTTGTGGTGTGTTTAAATTAGTTTAGTCACCAATTAATTGACTGTAGGTTTATCGAAAAGTCATCAGTTTTTCGTATATTTCTCTCTGTAATTGAAGGAGAGTACCCTTAATGTTTATGTCTTACACAACATTCAAAGAAGTAACAACAGGGTTTTCTAAATTTTCTAAGTATGGTGCTTTACAGATCAAAAACATTTTCAGCTGCATCACTTATTTTGTTTTTCCTGTAATTTATTTCTTTCACTTCCTGTGATTTAGAGCATTATTAAAGTCATCAACAAAAAACTAACAATAATAACAAACTAACAATAACACTTTTTAGAAATACTATTCAATTTTCAATAAATTCAAGCAAAACAGACCACTGCTTTCCCACACGTGGTAAAATGGAGTCTACCAATGTCTATACGCACAGGTCTGCTTGACGTCGTGATAACCCATTAAAAAAATAAATACAGTGGTACCTTGACTTACGACTACCCCAATTAATGAGTTTTTCAAAATACGAGCTGTCTCTCGACGATCTTTTGCTTTGTGTTGAGAGATGAAATTCGAGTTACAAGCCATCTTCAGAACGCCACTACTTCCACTTCCACCGCAATGGAAGTATCAGTATTGTGTCCACATTTGTGCTTGCAGTTGTTGTGCAAAACGTCATTTTTCTCCAACCATGGGTCCTAAAAGATGAGTGCGATGGACACTACTGAGAAGAAGAGGCGGATGATGTATATTGAATTAAAGAAGAAAATTATCGAAAAACATGACCAATGTGTGCGTGGCACTTCTACAATCTGCAGCATATTGAAGCGAAAAGGGCGTTCAAATAACTTCTAAACAGCAAACATCTATCCATGAAAATATGAAGAGTTCCTGATGGCGTGGTTGACGAAGAAGCAGGAGATACCACGACTGAGGCTATAATCTGCAAGAAGGCACGAGCTATTTACGTTGATTTACTGCAGCAGATCCCAGACATTTCCACACACAAGCCATCGGGCGAGCCATTTAAAGCCAGTCGGGGCTGGTGCGAGAATTTTAAAAAGAGCACCGCCATTTACTCCGCTGTCAGGCATGGTGAGGCAACGAGCTCGGATATGAAGGCAGTTGAGAATTTTGCCAGAATTATAGCAGCCGAAGGATGCATCCCCTAGCAAGTCTTCAACTGTGACGAAACAGGACTTTACGGGAAGAAGATGTCAAAGGCAGAGGAGAAAGGATGCCAGGCCACAAACCCATGAAAGATAGGCTAACCCTGGCACTGTGCGCTAATGAGAGCGGCGACTGCAAGATTATGTCGTTTATCATTTGGAAAACCCCAGAGCCTTTAAGTAATGTAAGATTCCAAAAGAAAAACCTTCTACCCAACATCACCCAAATGGACCAGCAAGTGATTTCTAATTTCAAGAAGCTCTTCACGAAACCCTGTTCTGTTGCTGCTTTGAGCTGATGGAGAGCGCAAACCTCACCCTTCGAAAATTCTGGAACAACCATTATAACATCGTGATATGCCTTAGAATTATCGATATGACCTGGCAGGGTGTTACAAAGAGGATCTCTGGGTGGAAGAAGCTTTGGCCTGAGGTTATGGTATATTGATTTGACATATGAGTAATTTGAGATACGAGCTCTGTCACGAAACACATTATATTTGTAAGTGAAGCCACCACTGTAAAAGCAAATAAAGTACAAAATATTTTATATTATTTTCGTGTTCATCTTCAATGATAACACACTTTGCCTATTTTGTTTTTATGCAAAAGTAATAATATTTTCTACAATATTTTTTGATATTTGTAAATAAATAATGCTTCTCTTATTACAATTTCGCGTTTCCTTATTTTTTGAACATCTGCACGTTATACTGACGGCTTTTACATACGGCTAAGTACTTTTCAAGCCTTCCATAATTATGATTAAAAAATGAAACATAAGTCCAAGCAACTAGAGCAGTTAAGCTAGACAGAGTATTATGTTGTAAAAATGCAAAAATTCAACAAAATATTTAACAAATAAACAAAATATTTATTTATATAAGGTGCACATGAAATAAGGGCTAAAATAAGAAATTATTTGTTAATTTAAACAAATTCTTGTTAATTACAATATTATAGTTGTTGAGTGCCAGAAGGTTTAGGATTCTTAATCCAGTATGTATTTTGGCATACCCGTTGTTATAAATTTGACAAATTATATCTGAATTTGTCAACTCCATGTTTAAATGCATCCATGATCCCAGGGGATAAAACGTACTTTTCAGCAAATCTTCCTTTAGATGATGAATTAATAAAATGTTTTTTTGTAAAATAACTTCATAACCGAGCTCCCCACAAACCGATCTTCTCCAAAATATTTAAATTTTTGGTCATGGGAAAGCAATCAGTAGCTTAAAGAATTTCAATATTTAAATTCGTTTTGCATTTACAACCTGATATTTTAGTTCAGCTCTCTTTGGAGAGATGATATTGTAGGGAAAATAGTACCGTAATTAGCACTTTACACAACAGGCTAAACATCACATTGATAAGTTAAATAGCATACATTTTATTCAGTGCTTTTGTGATGTTTCGATTTATTATGAAACTTAATTGCATTTTGGAATAATAGTACTTGTTCATGAATTCTTCTGTACAGCAGATGCCTCAGTATTTGTCACAGCAGTGACATCAGACTGTAGCTGCTGTATTCTCTTCAATCTCGAACTCAGCTATTTTTAACAGTTCTGGGAATCTTCCAACGTTTTTGTTTAATTGGGTATTCATTATTATAAATTGGGTTGTACAAGGCATAGGTGTCAAGTTAACAAGCCATTAGCCAAACAGATGGAAGAATTTAAATTTGAATTTGCTAACGCAGTTGATTAACAGTGTGTAAACTTGGCAGCAATGCCTTCTACATCTGGACAGAAATACTTTATTTCTTTAGGTACCGTATTTTTTGGACTATAAGACGCACCGGACGATAAGACACACCTCAAATTTAGAGACGATTTATTGAAACGATTTATTCTTATGTTACCTTCGAACCATAAGACGCACCCAAAATTTGAGTCCATTTTTCTATGTAAAGTAGGTCTTATAGTCCGAAAAATACGGTAATTAATAATTTTCAGAATTTGTTATTTTCAATTCTGGTTGGCTTTTCTTCAGTTGAATTAATGTGTTGATACTTCGCGTTGGAATTTTCAGTGGCATATGAAAATTTAATGTTTTTAAACAAAGCCTTGATAAGATCAGAAATCCAAGTAAAAATAGACAAAAGAAAATTACATTGTTTGATTAAAAGGTTGTACTGCTGAACAAAACACAGTAAGTGTACTGTTGTTCACACATTGTTAGTTACTATTATAAAAAATATGTCATTTCTGTCGCCAGCTTTAAAAATATTTACTTACGCTAGATTACTCAAAGGCTGCTTTTATTTTTGGCAGTTAATATTATCTCTCTCTAGCATACTATATGTAAAGTTGCTTACAAAATTGACTACATAGCAAATCTAGCAAATTATATACAGCAAATTTATTTTGTTCATGTTATTCAATAATACTTCCAATTTTCAATTACGTTTTGAACATAACATTTGCAAGTTGTAGCCCATGATCAGAGAGTTTAGGCGGGTTTGAAATTTCGACAGATAAACGTTTTTTTAACACCTAAGATCGTGTAGATTCTGCCACACCATATTCAATCGAGCAATACTGCAGTTTTAGAAATTGATTTTGATAGGTATCTTGTTTTTTGGTTGTTCAATCTGTCTAGTCTGTTCCTATTTCATTTAGAAGAAAATGTTCAAATAAAATTTGCAACAACATTTTTAATGTTTCCAAAATGGACTTCAAACAACACAGTAAAATAGCTAAATTTCAAAAACATTGAATTGGATTACTAATAAAAAAACAACAAAAGACAATGGTTCCAAAGAGCAGAAGCTGAGAAATACAAACAAAGAAATATCAAAAGAAAAGATGGGAAAAAGAACAATTCCCACCAAATGCAGCAAACCATATAAGCAAACAGAAGCTTAAAAGTGTTAAGAAGAAAGCTAACAAATCAAAAACATGCTTCAAAAACTGAAAAACAAACATGGTGAATTAACATCTAACAGGGAAGAGATATTCAGAATAGTCGAAGAATTTTACCAGTAGCTGTACAAAATCCACACAGAACATTTCAACATTGAAGTGTTAACGAAGGAAAAGAAAGTCATAAATTAAGGGAACAGATGCCAGAAATACTGGTTGAAGAAATACATCTAGCTGTATCGGAGATGAAGATAAACAGAGCCATAGGAGCGGATGGCAGTGCTATTGATGGAATTCGACTAGGAGGGGCATCATTCATAATGGAAATAAACCTACTGTTAACGTTTTCCTTCAAAATAGTGCACTAAAACGCAAATGACAAAACACAATTACTGTCTTAGTCCGTATAGTAGACTACAGACATAGTCAAATAATCCATCAAATCTACAGCAACGCAACTACCGTCTCCAAAGTTGCTCATAACTGTCTTAGAAAATATATTTAAACTATTTTGAAAAAACAAAGGCGTAAACGTAGATGGAGAAAAACTCAATAACTTGTAATTTGCTGATGAGACGTAGATCATGTATTGATAGAAAAATACCTGGTTAGAAGTGTAGGGAAAAAAACAGAAATTTTTCATTAAAGAACTAACATACAATATGTTGAGTCTAAGACAAAAAGATTCTGTGGGCAATCCTTCTAAATGGCATGATGCTTACAAGTAGACCTCAGGAAACATCAGACGCCGATTTGTTTCTAATTTTTTAGTTGTTTTTTATGTCAAATGTGAAGAAATCATTTTTACCTTAAATTAATTGTTTAAATTTTTTCAAAATTTAAGTTTTGCACAAGTACGATATTTTATATGCAGGGTTATTAACGATCAACAATACGGAGTATTACGGCTACAGTTTTGATAAAAAAGAAAAATATTTTAGAGGTGGTTAGAAGCGGTCAAAAGCCTATTGGCGGTACGTTTTAAAATTATTTTCGTAATGTATAAGGTGTTCCAAAAGCATGAAACATATCAAAGTTGTAGTTTTTAATGTAATTTCCTGTGTATTATTTCATTTTTAGATTCTACGATCAAAATAATACCGAGTTTCATTAAGGGTTATCTCCCCTAAACCTAACTTTTAAAACTTAACTAAGGTTTTTTTAAATATTTGAAATTTTGAGGAATTGTAGTAATAATGTTAATCATTTAAAAACAGAACATTTATTATCCCTTTTTACATCAAATTCACCCTGCTGTGTACTAATAGATTACATTTCTTGTCAATCTGGCGAAAAAAATTCGTAAAGTATACAGGGTATCCAAAAATGCAGTCTAAATAATGACGAGTTTTAAATGGTAATAACTTGTTTAATTTAAATGGAACGCACTGCATTTTATGCTAAGAATAGATGTAAAATTTAGTTGTCTATCGAATATTATTGTGCTTCCCTATACCTAACTCTTCACCTTTTTATGGAAAACTCACATTTTTCAGAATACAAACTGAAGAATATAAAACTTTAACAAATTTAATATTTATCAGGTCACCTTTTGCATTTTGACAAGTCAGAATTGTTTGTTACCAGGTTATTAATATTTTAAATATTACGTAGGTGCTAGTTTAAACTGTGGATAAAGTAATAGTAAATGGTTGAAATAATTATAATAAATTATAATATTATAAATTATAATGAATGTTCAAAATGATGACCAAAACACAACTGTATCCTCTTTTTAAAACTCTCCGTAATATTTGTTAGCACTTCTCGGTTTATGCTCCGGAAGGCTTCTCTAATGTGCTCCATCATATTATGTGATGTTGTTGGAGGTGTGTCATAAACGGTTCCCTTTACGTATCCCCATAAAAAGAAATCCGGAGGAGTTACGTCTGGTGATCTTGGTGGATAATTTTTGTATCCACTTCTTCCAATCCATCGATTTTCAAACACACATTTAAAAACATACGGCCCCCATGATGGAAGTGTGGAGGAGCTCCATCCAATTGCAGCCACATCGATCTCCTTATCTCTAAGGGAATAATCTCTAATAAGATTGGAAATTGATTTATCCAAAAACAATATTCCATTTAAATGGTGTTGGAAAAAAATAAGGACCAATTACACATTCTCCCATTATTCCACCCCATACATTGACTGACCATCTGTGCTGATTGTTAATTATTCTAAATTGATGTGGATTGGAATCAGAATAGCAATGAAAATTATGTCTGTTAACGGATCAATTGTTGTGAAAAATACGCATTCATCACTAAACAGAACAAAATTAAAACAGTTTTCATTTTCTGCAACTTTGTCTCACAGCCACATACAAAATTCAACTCCTTTCATAAAATCATTTTCAGAAAGTTCTTGGTGAAGCAGGTAATTATGTTTTCGAAGAATTCTTGAGATGCTTGCTTGGCTAATGTTCGTATTTTGTGCAATTTGGTTTTGACCTATATGGGGATTTTCGATTACAAAGGCAATCACCGCAAATTCAATTTCCGCGTTTCCTGTCACACGTTTCCTATTGGTGTATTTTGCGTGCTGAACACTTCCACTTTGTCTAAATTGAACCAATAGTCTTTCGAAAACGGCTTCATTTGGGTGATTTCGTTATCATTTGCACAGAAACACTTTTGATGTAAACATAAATTACTGATAATTAATAGAACGCCTTGTCAAAATACTACAGGTGACCTGATGAATATTATATTTGTTAAAATCAGTCAGGTATATGGACGCATGATAGTATTTGATAGACAATTAAATTTTACATGTATTCATAGCATAAAATACAGGGCGTTCCATTTAAATTAAACACGTTATCACCATTTAAAACTAACTCGTCATTATTAAGACTTTAATTTAAAGTGTTGAAAATTTAAATTGGGATAGATATTTGCAACTTTTGAGGAATCAAGTTGTCACAGCTATTGCGGAATCACCACAAGGTGATATCCACAAAAGATAAATATTGTTTTTTTAGTAAATAATGCAGTGCCCAACTATAGAATATGACTTCAACAGGATGGTGCACCTCCACATTACACACGACAAGTTTGAGAATTTTTGGACCAAACATTTTTTGATCGGTGGATCTGCCGACGTCACTACCCTCGATTATTTTTTGTGGGGACACCTAAATGATGTGGTCTACAAATCCAAACCATATGATTTGGAAGACCTAAAATGGCGAATCGAAAATGAATGCAGAAGAATCGAGGAAATTGGCTGCCTTCAAAATGTTTTAAATACATTTCCCCAGTATTTAGCTTATTGCCAAGAAGTAAATGGGCGGCATTTTAAACATTCTATATAATTTTTCTCCTGTTTCGATGTCAACATTTAGTATATTTTTTTGTTTTTATTTTTCTGTTGTATTTTTCAAATATGTATTCCATGCAAGTTCTACTACTTAAGATAATCAAAGCCTTTTCTTTGTCAATGGTTGTCTTAGAACGGCCAGGCCGTGGAGCATCCTTCATATGGCTGGTTAGTTTAAATTTACTCCAAATTTTGCTAACACTAGACCTTTATGGAATTCTGGTTAGGATATTTATCATTAAAAATATCTCAAACAATAATTCGTATTTTTTTATTAACCCTTTCGTGGGCCACTTTTTTTAAGAAATGGCTCAGAGTGCATGTATTTCAAGCAGCATTAGGTGGGAAGCCGGCTTCCCATGGCCCACGAAAGGGTTAACTAAGCTTACATTAAAGAATATTTAATAAGAAATGTTCAGGATTTTTCGCAGAATCCAAATATTGAATACAATATAGGGCGTTGTATAAGAAAACCAAAAGTTGCTGAAAAACAGTAGGTTTGGCAACATTGCCGATATCACTAACAGAACTGCCGTAATTTCAAATCCAATTATACCAAATTAAAAAAAAACGAATGAACAATTCGCCAGATATTCGGTGCATTCCAGACTTTTGTTATAGTCTGTATAAAAGAAAAGCCAATGGATAAATTTCAACATTTTCACAATTTTGGTTGAATTAACATATGAGAAATCTGCAATTGTGAAAACCTTTTTGAGTAACATTGTTATGTATTAATAATTATCGTATTTAATATTAATTTTATGTTTCATAAGAATGTACTTAAAAACATACAAATATGTAAAAATAAAAAGAAATTACAAAATATTCAAAAAATATATAAAATGACAAGCAAGTACGTGAGTTTTATAAATAGTGTACTTATGTAAATTTATTAGTGTACTTATGCTTATTTATTTTAAATAGTGTACTTATGTAAAACTTCAAAAATTTCGAAAAAATTTACAAAAATTAGTTAAGCTAAAATGATAAGATTTCTTCATATTTTGACATAAAAAATATCTATAAAAAATTGGAAACAAATACACTAAAGAGCCAGGAACGTTTTTTTAAGAAATATGTTTTGTCAGATACAGAAAAAGTGAAATTCTGTCACCTCCGAAGTGTTACACTCGAAAGCCTTCTGTATCAGAAGAAAATAAATCTAATTTGCTGGAGTTGCTGCCATTATCACCACCTTTAGACTATTTTATTTTGATTTACAAACTTCGTCGGACACTCAGGACAATTAGATTCTCTGATACTGTATGCACTTTTTTTTTAGTTGTTATTTAGCAGTGCAAATATTTTTTTTTAAACAGTAACATAGAACTTCAGTGCAGCAAAACAATTCATTAAAACCGGCAATTATATATATATAATAAATAATAAATCGAATATTGATTATACAATGTGTTTGTATTCTCAAGGACAACCTTACATCTTCGTTAATATTCAAAATAAAAAACTAAATAAAATTGCAATTTTGTGAAAAACTTAAAAACATTTTATTGCAATTTCCCGCTAGAGGGCGATAGTCAACTTTTTTTTCTTAAATAGGATTACATATTTTTTGTGCGTCTATCTATTAGAGGATTTTCTTCTCTTTACGAATATCTAAAAATATCATAACATTAAATAATGTTATTTGCGAGATATATCACTTTTAAGAATCTTATTTATTCAACTGGATTAATTAACACAATACTAAGTAAGCCTTGTTTGTTTGACAGTTTGTTTTGTTGCTTAATTACATTGCAACGACACTTCGCAATATCTCAATGGCGCAAAATAACAATAATTATTATACTAACGATGAAAAATGGATATGTTGAAAATCTTTATCAGATGCAATGATAAGAGCGCAGATGCTTCTGTGATGTGTCAAAACTTATATCCAGGTAGACGACAGCCACACGCGAGGACTTTTGCCAAACTAGGGGCTAATTTACGTAGGACGGGTAGTTTTGATTGTCGTTTTTGGGCAAAGAAATTTAAGAGGTATTCGAGACAACAATGAAATTCTAATTTTGGGATACTTCAGAGCATATCCACGTAATTCGAGAGAAGCTGCAGTGGTCTTAGCAGTTAAAAATTATAAAATATTTAACCTTTTGAAAGAACATAAAATGAAACTATACAAAATTAAATTAGTGCAAGGTTTAAACGAAGGAGATCATGAAAGGCGACTTACGTTTTGTTATTGAACCGACGAATCAAATTTTATTAATAATGGAAAGTAATTTTTGTTTTTGTGTTGTCTGTTATTTTATATTGTGGTGTTAACTTTGGTTAATACATTTAATATTTGTTCAATAATAATATGTGTTTATCTGGTAAATACTAGTAGCATTATTTAATGTTTTGACGTTCTAACATATTTGGAAAGAGGAGAAAACATCAATTTTGATACATAATGATTTTCAAGGTGTTCATTTTTTTTCCTCATTCACATAATAATGATTGTCATTTTATGCTATTGCAATGTAATTAATCAAAAAAAATTCTATATGTCAAACAAACAAGGCCTACTTAGTATTGTGTTAATTAATCCTGTTGAATAAATAAGGTTCTTAAAAGTGATATATCTCGCAAATGACATTATTTAACACGTTGACGGACACTTGCGTCTATAGCCGTCAAAGTGAAGTTCACTATGTGGCATACTTGTTCCTACTGTCCGTCAATGTGTTAATAATTATTTTTTTAGATATTCGTAAAGAGAAAAATCCTCCATTAGATAGTGGCATAAAGAATATGTAATCCCATTTAAGAAAAAAAAAGGTGACTAGACCTCTAGCGGGAAATTGCAATAAAATATTTTTAAGTTTTCCACCAAATTGCAATTTTAAAATACATAATTCAATTTTTATATAAAGTTTTTTTATTCTATCTTGAATATTAAAGGAGATGTAAGGTTGACCCTGAAAATTCAAACACTGTATATTGGAAATTCGAACTATATTAAAGCAGAAAATTTAAACTGCGATTTTCTCGACTTGTTAAATTTTGACTTATACTAATTTACCCACTCGTGACAGATGTTTGAATACCAATCATAACTTTTTTCTGTGTTAATTTTTCAATATTTTGAATGCAACAAAAGTGGCGATTTTTAAAACAAGTGTATTACTACTTCCTTTGATCTTTTCATTTTGTGCTCATTATAAGGCAAAGTAAATGTTGATTATTGCCTGTGCGGTAATTAAAGAAGACATTCTATTCAAGGGTAAATAATAACCTAGTCCTAATTCTTACCTTAATGGCATAATTGCAATCAGGACTAGGGCACCATCGTAGTAGTCGATTACATTCAACGAAACTATTGGTAATAAGATGTTGATACTTAATGCGAACTTTCGGATCTTTAACTAATCGCATGGCCGTTTGATCGTCGACTAAAATGGGGCAATTGTGAGCGGCGCAAGCTATTGTCTGACCGACACCTTCTTCCATAATTTTCGTCGTCAGATACTCGCTCCAGCATTGGTAGCAGAACCTGTGGCCGCACTCCAAACCGGTCATTTGGGACGGCGGAAGGATCATGTAGCAGATTTCGCACTCTTCGGTCCCCAAAACCTTTCGGGTACTTTTCGGTTTCGCCGTCGACACTTGCCTCTTGAATGGGTTAACAACGTGAGCCTCCTTGAACAGTTGGTCTTGATTGCCATCGTAGAATCTTTCCATAAGCTTCTCCTTATCCCAATTAAAATAGTTTAAGAGTATCCGAGTAGTGGTAGCTGGTATTTGGACGACTGTGTTTACTTCCTTTATGCAGTCGATCATATGCTGGACAATATCGTCTGTGGATAACACTTCGTACGGGTAGTCGTCCTCAAAGTTCTGTATATTACTTGTCGAGACATTATCGGGTTCGATCCCAAAATCCACATCATCCCCACTAGTTTCGTTTCCGGAATCCTCGAAAATATCTTCATCTATATTCATATTATTAAAACATAAGCATTACTGCAAGCTTATAGTACACTTTATTCCCGGTGAGACTTTATTCCTTAAACTGTCACTTTTTGATTTTGATAAAAGACTTCAAACTGATTTGCTTTGACACGATAACTAATCAGTTACGACAGCGACACAACACACATGATTACTTTTCACGCTTATTTTATGTTTTACAGCGTTAATTTTTAGCGAAATGTGACCATCAGTTCTTTTAACTGTGCTCCAACAAGGACAACACCGAAAACCAAAATACCCCAACCTCGTCGACCTTTGTTTTCAACCTTGAATGGCCAACCAAAGAATAATTATTTTCTTTTTCCTTATTTGTTTTTTGATCTATTCAAAATTTACCATTATTTAAACAAATCAAATTTTATACATGTCATATGAATTTTTTCCTTAAATTACAATCTTCTTCTATTGAATAACTACTAATAAAAAAATATTTATAGCTTAAAAGCTAAATTAATTTAATCATAAACATTTTAAATCTAATTTAAACAATTCCTAGCTGTTAAAAATGTACTATTTCAAGTCATTAAACCTGTTTGCAAAAGTGTCTGTCAAATTTCAGTGCTGCCAACACAGCCAACATCCTTTCCCCCATATAAGACGTCACATCGCCTCTTATCTATTCTTTTATGTTGTTTTGATGTTTATTTTTAAGAGATGAGCGATGAATCTCGCTGTGGGATTTCCACCCCAACCTCTTGCATCTCCACGTGCCCTTCTGTCGAAACAGGTTCAGAGGATCAACTACCAGCAGCCTTGGTCACTGAAGAACTACAATTAGCTCTTAATAAGGTTGTTTACCTATTTTCCTTTTCCTATTTTGTACCATTACATAATTCCCGTTAAAGGAAGCAACAGAAGACGAGTTAAAAAAAGCTGTAGAAAGATGCAAGGAGTTAGTTTTAAATTGCGAACAATGTTCCCTTGAACGGAGATGGTTAGTAAGGCATTTAATAGAGTTAAGATTGCGTTTGCAAGAGTGCCGTGAAGCACTTGTAGATCCTCGGTAGGTTTTATATGAATTACTTTATGAGAAAATTAATATGCCTGTTCCCTAATTAGTCATCCGAGAAATAAGAGCAGTGGAGTATCCAGGAGAGTCATCCGTGGTCATCATTTAAATCTGCAACCTTTGTTACGTTCCTCGCAGTCTATATATTGTGACCATTGCACAGGCATTATATGGTAAGTAAACTTTCAAAAACCATTAATCATAATTGCTATTGATTATTTTATGTGGTAGTATATAAATAATCGGTATGTATATTTTTATGTGATATGGTAATCATATCTATTCATTGTATCTGGCTACTTTGCCTACTCCTGATATGGCATTTATTTACCTTAAGGAATTGGTGACCTAAGTTGATAAATGTGGATAAATAAGTGGTGTTACCTTCAATAGCCTTATGTTTTGGCTTCCAGCACTGTTTCAACAATTACCCGCTGTCATTTTGATTACTTTTACCAGTGCTTGTATGGCAGTTTACTCTAACCTATCCGCCTTCAAAAAATGCATTACAAAGTAAAAAATAAATGGTTTGGAGTACTATTGGTTTCATAAAAATCTGGGACAACCCCTTTACATCATTTTGACACTTTTTTAACCTTGGAAAACCGGCTTCTGTATAATTTGTATTTATTAGGTTAACATAGGTAAAATGTCAAAATCAAAATGTGATGGGCAGAATTAACACATTTATTAACACCAAAAATTTAAAAATAAATTTATATGAAAAGTTTATAAAATTAACTTTTAATATTTTGTAGCGCCACCATTATGTTGGATGACCTGTTCAAGTCTCCGGGATAATGATAAAATATAATTTCTAGTAAAATCCTCCCCATTATTTAATTCCTCCCATTCATCCTGTATAATGTTCCACAACTCATCACAATTTTGTGGTCGAAAGTTTCGTTTATGTATATTTTTCACAATTAATGCCCAAATGTTTTCCATCGGATTCAAATCCGGACCATTGGCAGACCAAGGCAAGACTTCAATATTTTCAGTTCTACCCCATTGATCTACAATGCACGCTGTGTGCACTGGACAATTATCCTGTTGGAACCGGAAGTTATCAGGATACAGTTGTCTAACAGATGGGAGCATTATATTTTCTAGAATATTTAAATAATTTTCGGCATTAAAACGACCATCAATCCTCCAACAAACTC
>JAWQRJ010001275.1:0-16404 GCA_033557515.1 Diorygopyx duplodentatus
TATCAAATAATATAAAATATTAAAGTACCAAACATACTTTCATAAGCAAACAATAGAAACAAAGTTACTTTTACCTTAAATAAAGAAAATGCAATTTTTTTTGTAAAAAAATCTCAAATAATTCCGGAACGGTGCAACTTTAGCTAAATACAGGGTGTCTGCACTAGACCATCTATTAGAAATATATAGGAAACGGATAAAGTCAGAAGTCTGATAATTTGGATTTGAATATGGTACGAAGAGAACAAAAAAAATATTTTTAAAAAGCTGGCGTTCCGGTTATACCGGAAGTTGAGAACAGCTTTATTAATTTAAATGGAATGACCCCAATTTTAAAAAATTATGCGACCGCAGCAACATCTTGAAAAATCGAATTTTCATAACTAGACTTATGCGATAATGTTTATACTTCATTAATCATTAGCTGAGATATTAAACTTCTCAGAAATACACTCGGCGGGACATTCTTACGTACATTCTTTACAAAATTGAGTTTTGAAATAAGACAACTTTAAATGACAAAAAGTGATTTTTTTTTTAAATGGCACCAATCAAATATTTTTATCTTATCGAATGTAAAATTAAAATCCTCGTTAAACAGTGTCCTGTTTCCCTATACCTAAAATGTATCCTTTCCGACTATTTAAGGTTTTTCGAGCTCTTGCTGCAAAAGCGACCCTTCATTATCGATCCGATTTTATGATGTAATTTGTTTATATTGTCATGGAATTTGTTTATTTGTTATACAGCCTGTCTACCGTAGACCGTCCATTAGAGATATAAGGGGAACGGATAAAGCTGGACAACTGAAAATTTGAATATGATACGAAGAGAAATAAAAGATAAAACAATTTTCAATAGGCTGGCAGTTTCCGGTTATACCGGAAGTTGACAACAACTTTGTTAATTTAAATGGAATGACCCCAATTTTAACTTTTTTTCTTAATCTACATTCAATCTCCAACAACTTTCGTAATACGTTTGTCAGGCCTAAACTTAATCGTTTTCGAGATATTCAATTTTTTCGCAAAAATTATGCAACCGCAGCAACATTTTGAAAAATGGAATTCTTATAATTAGACATCTTACGTATATTCTTTACAAAAAAGTTGAATTTTGAAATAAGAAAACTTTAAATGAAAAAAAGTGATTTTTTTTAAATGGCGCACCTACCAAATATTTTTATCTTATCGAATGTAGAATTAAAATTCTTGTTAAACGGTATTGGGGTTCCGTATACCTAAAATATATCCTTTTCCGATTATTTAAGGTTTTTCGAGCTCTTGCTGCAGAAGAGATCCTTTGACAATACATTCATTTGTTCTAAATTGGGTTGCCTACTAATTAGTTATCAATTTTGATGTTTATCTGACTTAGCTTGGTTGATGTCATATTTAGGGTTATAAATTACTAAAGCAAATGTTCAACTCGTTCTCCATTTCTTTCTAAACAAATCAGAATTCTCGATTAGACTCTATTGATAGTTTAATGCGGATTTAATGCATCAAAAGCTCCTTGAGCTCGATTTTCCAATTCTTCTCGGGTGTTCACTGGGGTAGAATACACAGTGACCCCTATAGATAAATATCCATCGGAGTGAGGTCTGGCGATCTTGCAGGCCAGTTCCATGGACGCAGTCTTCGAAACCATCAGCCTTCGAAGTAATTTATCAATTCATAAGTCACATGAGCAGTGCAGTGAGCTGGGGCTCCATCTAATTGGTACCAACGTGTCTGAGGAACATTTAATGTTAATGTCTCTAAAAAGTCTGCCACCACGGTTCTTAAAATTTCCAAATGTCTTGCCCTACTTAAAATGTCGCCGTAAATTTATTTTGAAAGTTCCGATCTCGCCTCACATGATGATTTTGATCTGCCCAAAAGTTATGATTTCTACGATTAAAATCCCCTCTATAGAAAATTTCGCTTCGTCTGTCCAAATATTTTTTCCCCAAAATCTTGGTTCCTCTTGTAGGCGAATTACAGCCATCACAGAGAATTCTGCGTCTTGTGGATACATCGCTGCAGTTGGTAAAAATGTAAAAGAACGAAATCCTTTTGATTCCTTAAAATCTTCTGCATTGAGCAACGAGATATGTGCAAATCAGCTACGGCGGCACGAAGTGTGGTATTTGGATTAGCACGAAAATAAGCTAAAACCATAGTGACAGTGGTCTCGTCATTCGTTTCGACTGTTTAGCCTTCCCTAAAGCTACATTAGTCATCGACTGGTTTAACTTTTCGTATTGCTCTAGTTGCTTTCCCGTGACTTAGAAAATTGGTCTGTAACCTTCTGAATTTTGTTCCATTAAGCGGCGGCAAATTCGTATATTTTTCGTTAAATGTCCTGTAGGTGCTACTTATTATTTGTTGGCATTAAACATGAATAATAAATAAATTCATAATATCAACATTGGAGTAATTATTAGTTGCCATTTACAATACAATAAGGCGTAAGGACTTGTCAACGTTGTCAAGAACTAAACATGTGAAATACATTGATAACTCGATTTCTAAATGATACCTGCATTAATTATTAACCCTAAATAAGAAATAAACCAACCTAAGTTACGTAAACATCACAATTGATAACTAATTTGTAGGCAACCCAATTTACAACAAATGAATGTATTGTCAAAGGATCTCTTTTGCAGCAAGAGCCCGAAAACCCCAATACCGTTTAACAAGAATTTTAATTCTACATTCGATAAGATAAAAATATTTGGTTGGTGCGCCATTTAAAAAAAATCACTTTATGATTTATAGTTTTCTCATTTCAAAATTATGTTTTGTAAAGAATGTACGTAAGAATGTCCCGCCGAACCTAAGAATGTCTTTACTAATGGTTAATGAAGTATGAACATTATCGCATAAGTCTAATTATGAAAATTCGATTTCTCAAAATGTTGGTGCAGTTGCAAATTTTTGCGAAAAAAATCAATATCTCGAAAACAATTAAGTTTAGGCCTGGCAGATGTATTACGAAAGTTGTCGAAAATTGAATGTAGATTAAGAAAAAAAAATTGGGGCCATTCTATTTAAATTAACAAAGCTGTTGTCGACTTCCTGTATAACCGGAACCGCCAGCTTATTGAAAATATTTCTAATAGGCGGTCTCCGGTAGACACCTGAATAATATTAAAATACTAAACATTCTTTCATAACCGAACAATAGAATCTTACTTTTTGTTGATGACGTTTCGAGTTCAGCCTTAAACCTTAAATAAAGAAAATGCCGTTTTTTAATAAAAAAATCTCAAATAATTCCGAAACGGTGCAAGGATAGGAGGTGATATGTTCAATAAAATTGACCATAAATTCGGGTAGGAAATTCGAAAACGTAATAATATCCAGGGTGTTCCGTTTAAAAAAATTGATGCACAACGTCTAAAAACTGAAAGTTGTGTAAATAAAATCAACTATAATAAATACCTTGACTGATTATTTGTTCATCGTAAAGAATATATCATCTACTTGTCAAAAGGAACTTTTATTTAACTTACTAAAAGTACATTACTACAAACCGCCATACCTCAAAAACTAAAGATGAAGCATCCCCTGGTTTATATGAGACTTTTCTTAAAATGTGGGCGGCACATATATATTTTATGATTTATACAATTGCTGAAATTATGAATTAATGAAATTATACAATTGTTTTTCAATCTACTACTGACAGAGGCATCTATCTATATTTGAATAGCAACGTAAAATAGACTGGTTTGTGTTTTTAATAACATAACCCAGCCTTAAACGTAATCTTTCTAAACGACCCACTAAGTCGATAAGTAGTAAAGGGTAATCTATATTTGAATAGCTGCTGCCTGTTTAGAAATTTCTTGTAAACTATAAAATACACGTTAATACCACCAACGCTGTTTACAAGACAAGTATTCATACAAAAATACCTAATCAGCATGTGAAATAAAAATTAAAATAAAATATTGATAAGCAACTCTGCAGAGAAGCAAATTGGTACATTAGTACAGTTTAGTACTTTAATTTAATAACTGACCAATCAATTAATTTCACAATATAGAAAACGATAAATTAGTTTTAGAATTCTTAATTAGAAGATTAAGTATTTTTCTAAAAATATCTTTAAAAAGCATACCTCATCAATAGACGAGTAAGATGAATAGGTGAATAAGTGTCGGAAAATTGGTTAATCTTTACTTAATTAACCTGCAAGCTTGAAAGAATTTTTGAAGGATACAGCAAACGAAAACGTATTTTCAAAGTTTTTCCAAATTGGCCTTCATACATAGCCTATCACACACATAAGTTATTAATTAGGCTTCGAAACAAAGCGATCCATGGCAGAAAACTAGTTAATTATTGAATTTACTACTTTAAAATGCTACAAACGAATGGAAGTATTAAAAACACCATATTACGAAACAGATGGCAAATAATGAGCACAGATGGCTAAATGAGAATTCTCTCTTTCCTACTAAATCAGGCAGAAGGATATATGTGAATTTTCAATGTACAAATGATGTGCTAAAAATGGGGAATGCACAGAAGATAATCATTACTAAAATTACTATGAAAACGTTATTTCAAAATACTATTTTAGAGGAGTGGGGAAAATTATAAAATGCATCTGGCAATACAGACGACATCCGCTAGACACTAGATTTATATGCGCATTATGTCCGCCATGTATCAAATTTATTATTGTCAACTAAAATAATTCGTATTTTGTACTATTTAAAAGTGGGACGATTTCAGAATGCTATTCATCGACATGGCCCATATTGTGTTTCATCGGTCAGTCATCATACATAAGATATTGTATGTGATCACTTTTTCCCTATAAATTCTTACAAATCTCTTCGCCATTGAAAGTTTAAGTGTTCACGGTCTAGTTCCGGCCAAACTGGCTGATGCACAAATCCAATTTATCAGCGCACCATTGCACGGTGGACATTGTAATGCTGCACGTCGAGGTAGTTACGTAAGGATGGCTATTAAAATGACTTCCTGAAAATAGGGCCGATTTGATCTCGTCGCTTAATGCACCCATGGCCGTAACAATGACATTTAATGCCGGCCCGTGTCTATTCGTTCATTCCATTTTTGTTCCCAGTCCAACCTGACACGCTCTGGTAGAGCACGACCACGCTATTCTTCCTTTTTCGCTCTTCACATCACCATAACTAGACCTACTACCCGTAGGTCTTATGTATAAACAGAAAAATGTGAATGTTTACGTCTTGTGCACTTACGCCGTCTCGTCTGCACAAACTTGGAAACGAAGGAAGAACCTGAAGACGCATATAGAGAACTAAAGTTTGAGGTGCACTGATTTCTCTAAACTATAATAGTATAATGCAACGGAAAGGGTTAGATGATGGCCTGCTTTGAAAGATCAGTTTCTACCTGTTTTTTAGGATGATTAAAAGACTTTTTCATCGTTAGTTCTCCAACTTCTGTGCATAGATTGACGTAACGGTTGACAGAGCACGGTCTGTGAAGAAGAAGAAGAAGAAGAAGGATACGCCCTTTTTCTAGGAACTGTATCCTGTGTACCTGTTAACCCCTGTTGTGTAACGGTACAACTTTCCTATATCAGTCAACGTTCCCACGTGAACTAAAGAACATGCAGTGGTGCTATGGGAATGAAGATTGGAGAAGCTACAATCACGAGGGTGTGACACAAGTTAACTGCACTCTTCTACATTTTCTAGTTTCCTTTAAAATATTGAAATATGAAGTGTTGATCTTGTAGGTAGCCTTAAGAGATTGAAAAACTATTATCCAAAGTGTTGGTCAACAATTTTCTGTTTAATTGTAAGTTCATAAATTGTCTGCATAACTAGAGTAAATACTCATTTACTTACATAGTGATTGTAGGCGGGTAAGAATAACTCCAAGCATGTTTGGTCTTACCTGAAACAAAAAAGACAGAACTGTAAGTATTAAATCATGCAAAATTTTGGTAATTATCAGTTTTCAAAGCGATGAATGATATTGGTATGAAATAGTATGAAGAAAACAGTGGCAGTAGTAGTACAATAACTTATATAATAAAACCTTTCGAAATTTACAAACACACATAAACAGTAGCTCTGATGAATGAACAGCTTGAACTTATAAATTCTCAAGAAGATCTCTTCAAGACCATAACAACTGCACTCGAGTGGGATGAGATGGATGTGAAAAGTTTTAGAAGGGGGAGGTTGGGCAAGTAGCAACGATCAAAGTTATTTTAAATATCCTCCAGAACAAAAGCAGGTTTATGAATACAAAGAAACATATCAGCACTGGAGATCTGGGCTTCAACAAAAGGGATCTAGTTTAATCATGAACTGACAAAGTATAATCAAGAATTGTTCAAAATAGTGCGTGACTTCAAGAAAGAAAAAGGTTACAAGTATGCATGGGTAAGAAACTTAGATATTTTTGAGCAAAAAAGAGAACAGACCAAATCCCTGATAATTCGGTCTTTGGAAGACTTCCAAAAAACTGAAGAATTCCAAAAATTCAAAAATTAACCTACTCTACATTATTAACATTCACAGTATTAGAAATAAGATTGATGTGCTGGGGATTATATTAAAACAATCATATCTCGATTTAATTGCGTTTACTGAAATCTGGACGAAAACAATTGAAATTGAATGGATACTCACCTCACATCTCTGCACATGTTTGAGTTGGTGGTGGAAATAGTATACTTCAAGTTGAAATATCATCACTAAATCTAAACATATTTGGAGTTTATAAACAGCCCAACAGTTCCTTGGATTCATTCTTGAATCTGCTAGAGTCAGAACTCAATATACATAGACTATTTTAGTACACGCTTTCTGGAAAATGGCAGCAAATGTCAAGATTATAGTAACCTGATAAAATCATATGGTTTTAAAATTTAAAAAATACTATATCCAGTGAATATCCAACAAGAATTGCTCAACGATAAGGAAGAAAATCGATGCTGGACCATGTAATTACTAATTTCGAGTGTGATACTAAGATTGCCCTTTTTGATCATTTTTGTGTCCGGTTATAAATTATTTTAACTAAATATTCAACTGCTCATAAAACAGAAACCAGTAAAACAAAGTTACATTTCAAAGATAGTCAACTATAGGGAGCTAAAAGAAAACAATACAAAATCTAACAAAATCGAAACTTTAATAGACACCATCAAAAATCAACTGATGTAAATCAACTTAGCAAAGGTTACAACAAATACTACAACAAATAACTAATACAGAAGTATAACAAATAACCTAAGTGAAGGTTGGTTTACTATAAAATTAAAAAACAAAATCAAAAAAACAGATTGAAGAGATTCCTAAGAAAACTTCAACAAACTGAAGTATGAAGTAGAGAAAAATAAAATCAAATTAAAAAAATACTATATGGCAGTATATTATGAGAGCTCAAACTAAAAGATACATGGTTAATATTATCGTTTACAAAAGATTTCGTAATTCTAAAATATTTTCCTTATTTGTGGTAAAGTTAGTAATTTTAATATTAGTAATAAAATTTCTTTCTTGATTCATTGTTTTATGATAATTGTGTATTTTAATTTTATCAATTGCATATTCACAATTATTTTTAGTTATAATTTGATGTTCCCTTAAATAAATGTATAAAACGCTGTTGTTTATTACAAATTTCTCTAATTTGTAATTCTTTATCTAAAATGAATAAAGTTATTTCGTTATATTCAATTATTTTGATTTCATCGACGTTTAGCAATATAAACTTGCAAAAGTTAGTAACACCTTTAATCAAAGAGGGTTCACAAACATTATAATCACGTCGGTATACAAGTTCGTTACACAAGTATTCCTCATTTCTCAATTTATGACATAATTTGTCTGATAAAGCGTATTTTCGCGGCGTATATAAAATAAAGGTTAATTGAGGTTCTATTTGATAATAAGCATTAGTTATTTTTGTTGGCAAAGAATATAATTTAAAATACTGAAAGGATTCTTTTGCAATGATCGGAATTAGTACGAATAAAATAACAATAAATAGTACGAAGACATATTTATTGCTATTTTGATAACATATAATTTCAGAAATACTCTCAATCTCATAGATTCGAGTAATTAATAATTCAAAAGGAAACTGATGTTGTGAATCTAAATGTACATTTTTAGTTTCTAATAAAAAAAATTCAGGGGTAATCAAACTTGAATGTACTATATTAACTTTCGCAAAGTTAATAATTTCCAAATATTCATTTAACTGATGTATTGTAGCTGTATTATCAAATTATTTAATTTTTGTTCAATTGATAAACGTTTGTAGTTTTGTTCTAATGCATTAAATCGGCGCTGCACTTGAACCATGTTATAATTAATTATATAATCAATTATTATAATCAGGGACTTAAATAATCCTTAGATGTCGGGTAATAATTCAATCCTCCTCATGCCCCCAAAGATGAGAATTCGATGCAGTAGACTACAGAGATTTTTTGAGAGTTCCCATTTTATCTTTTGTTTTGACTAATTTATTACCAATGGTGTTGTTGGTTCTGAATGCTCTTGTTGTAATATTTTTTCCTAATTTTTTGCAATCACGGCGATATGTTTCTCTGATACGTGAGGACTCTATATCTTTTATCTATGTTTTGATTATTATTTTGCTGTGTCTAGAGTGATTTTATTAGTCATTTCTCATTTTATTTTTATTTTCTGGATCTTTTCCATTTTGAATTTGTTATTTTCTGCTATTTGCAATATTATTTCTATTTCTTTATCTATTTCATTTTTTGTGTTATTGTATTAAACCGACAAAGGCGGGCATTTTGGTTGGAGTCGAAAGGAATAATTGCGTCGGTTTGTGTTGATTTTCTATATATCTTGTAGTCTATTTTATTTTTCTTAACGTTATATCAAAAATGATATCCTGCTCCACTTCTATTGTAAATTAGATTTTATTATGTAATTTGTTTATGTTGTCATGGAATTTGTTTATTTGTTATATAGGCTGTCTACCGTAGACCGTCCATTAGAAATAGAATGGGAACGGATAAAGCTGGACGTCTGAAAATTTGAATATGGTACGAAAAGAACTAAAAGATAAAACAATTTTCAATAAGCTGGCAGTTCCGGTTATACCGGAAGTTGACAACAACTTTATTAATTTAAAAGAAATGACCTCAATTTTTTCTTTTTTTCTTAATCTACATTCAATTTTGAACAACTTTCGTAATACTTTGTCAGGTCTAAACTTAATAGTTTTCCAGATTTAATTTTTTCGCAAAAATTATGCAACCGCAGCAACATTTTGAAAATTCGAATTTTTATAAGACATTCTTACGTATATACTTTCCAAAATTTAAATTGGAACCTTAAATCAAAATTGAACTTTAAATGGCAAAAGGTAATTTTTTAAATGGCACTTACCAAATATTTTTATCTTATCTAAAGCACAATTAAAATCCTTGTTAAATAGTATTGGGTTTCCCTGTACCTAAAATGTATCATTATTCGATTATTTAAGGTTTTTCGAGCTCTTGTTGAAAAAGCAATCCTTTGGCAATACATTCATTTGTAAATTGAGTTACCTACCAATTAGTTGTCAATTTTGACGTTTATGTAACGGATTTTTTATATTGATTTCATATTTAGGGTGAAAAATTAATGCATGTGTCATTTGGAAATGGAGTTATCAAGATATTTCACACGTTTAGTTCTGGACAAAATAATGTAGTTATGGTTGTAGCTTATTTTTATGATAATCTAAGACATAAATTACTAAATAAAATTTTCAAATCGATCTCCATTTCTTTCTAAACAAATCAAAATTCTTGATTGGACTCCATTGACAGTTGCATTTCGAATTTTAATCGGATCTAATGCACCAAAAGCTCCTCGAACTCGATTTTCTATTTCTTCTAGGATAAAAATCCATTGGAGTGAGGTCTGGCGATCGTGCAGGTCAGTTCCATGGATCCACCCTTCGAAACCATCTGTCTTCGAAGTCATTTATCAATTCATGACTCATATGAGCAATGCAGTGCGCCGGGGCTCCATTTAATTGATACCAACACGATTGTAGTTCATTTAATGTTAATGTATGTAAAAAGTCTGCCACCAGGATTTCCAAATATCTTGCCCCATTTAAAATGTCGTTGTAAATAAAATACCGAAATTGGTTGTTGTACAATAAACAAAATACGTAGAAACTAAATTTATTTTGAAAGTTCCGATCGCGCCTCACATGAGGATTCTGGTCTGCCCAAAAGTGAACATTTTTGGACGATTAAAAATCCCGTCTGTAGAAAATCTCACATCCTCCGTCCCAATATTTTTTTCCAAAAATCTTCGTTCCTCTTGTAGGCGGCCTAGAACCATCTCACAGAATTCTCATGTTTGCCCTCCGTCTTGTGGCTAAAACCATAGTGACAGTGGTCTCATCATTCGTGGCTGGTTTAGTTTTTCGTATTGCCCCGGTTGCTCTCCCATGACTTACAAAATTGGACTGTAACCTTCTGAATTTGGTTGTATTAAGCGGCGGCAAATTCGGATATTTTTTGTTAATTGGCCTGCACGTTCTACTTCTTATTTGTTGGCATTGACCATGAATAATAAATAAATTCATAATGTCAACATTGGACTAATTATTAGTTTCCATTTTAGAACACAATAAGGACTATACGTGTGATATATCTTGATAACTCGATTTTCAAATGATATGTGCATTAATTCTTCATCCTAAATATGAAACCCAGCAACCTAAGTTACGTAAACGTCAAAATTGATAACTAATTGGTAGGCAACCCAATTGGCAACAAATGAATGTATTCTCAAAGGATCGCTTTTGCAGCAAGGGCTCAAAAAACGAAAAACCTGAAATAAAGGGAAAGGATACATTTTAGGTATAGGGAAACTCAATACCGTTTAACCAGGATTTTAATTCTACATTCGATAAGATAAAAATAATTGGTAGGTGCCAGTTCAAAAAAATCACTTTTTGTCATATAAAGTTTTCTTATTTCAAAATTCAATTTTGTGAAGAATGTCCCGCCGAGCGTATATCTGAAAAGTTCAATGTCTCAGCTGATGGTTAATGAAGTATAAACATCATCGCATAAGTGTAATCACGAAAATTCGTTTTTTCAAAATGTTGCTGCGGTTGCATAATTTTTGCGAAAAAATTCAGTATCTCTAAAACGATTAAGTTTAAGCCTGGCAAATGTATTACGAAAGTTGTTGAAAATTGAATGTAGAATAAGAAAAATAAATAAATTGGGGTCATTCCATTTAAATTAACGTTTTGTTAATTTAAATGGAATGACCCCAATTTTGTTTTTCTTATTCTACATTCAATTTTCAACAACTTTCGTAATACATTTTCCAGGCCTAAACTTAATCGTTATCGAGATATTTGAATTGTTGTCAACTTCCGGGATAACCGGAACCGCCAGCTTATTGAACTTATTTTTATCTTTTAGTTCTCTTCCTACCATATTCAAATCGAAATTTTCGGACTTCTAGCTTTATCCGTTCCCCATATATTTCTAAAGAACGGTCTGCGGTAGACACCTGTATATTATGGCCTTTCCATATTGTTATATCATCTACATATCTTTTCCATGTTATGATGTTATTGTCGTGTAAGGTATTGTTTTATTATTAAAATTATAAAAATTTTGTTGTAGGCAATTGTCCATTAGTTTTATTATGTCATTGCATTGATTTGTTTCTAGGTTTGATTATTATTGTTTCGGCTATTTTTAAGGTTTCTTTTAAGGTGTGTTATATTATTAAACGTGTGTTTAGCTTTGAATTTTATTATGTCTGACAATTTTGTTTATAATTTTGCTTCATTTGTGTGTGGGGGGAAAATATGGCATATACTACTGGTCTAATTGGTATATTATTTTTATGTAATTTTGGATAAGCATGTAGTGTGGGTATTTTTGGGTTCGTGGGAGTTATGTTATGTTATGTCTTAAAATTATGTTGTTTTAAAGAAAGTTTTAGTTTTGTTAATGTACTCGTTTGGTTAAAATGACTAAGTTCCAAGTCTTCTTCTGCTGGATGATGTTTGATTGCTTCTTCTACTTCTATCGCTATGACGGTGAAGTTGGATTTATTTTCTGTTGTTGCGTATTTGGGGCCTTTCTTCATTAATTCTTCTTCTTCTTTCGTCAGTTGCAGTTGATGGTAGAAATATTGTTGATTGTCGTGGGGAATTGATGTTTTCTTTGTAGGCGTAGTCTTCTTATTCTGCTCTTTTCTTCCTTTTCCCTCCTTTTCTCTCATCTGAGATGTTCTAACTTCTCATCTTTAGTTTTCTTGTTCTCTTGCATGATGTTTTTGAAGTCTGCCTCTAGTTCTTGTAGAATAAATTGTATGATTATATGGTGCAGTTCTTTGGTATATTCGTTGGTATAATTTGTACAACTGGTTATTTTTGTTTTTTATAGTTTCTGTATATTTCTGTCTTGAAGTAGTTGGTTATGATTTTGAAATTTGAAATTTTTGTGTTAGTTATTTATGCATCTCTTCATAAAGTATATGTGTTGTAGATTTTAGCCAGTTTAATCTTTTGTGGTTTGTAGCTTAAGTTTAAGCTACAAAGCTTAGGTTTAAGTTTAATGTTGTTTGCAAAATGCATTGTTTTTTTTCTCTGAAATTAAAAAACAAGTCGGTCTAATTTAAAAAAAAATATACAATTATTATTTAGCCATTAGAAGTGATATACAACAGGCAGTTAATGACTGAGAAGCAGAAAATTGAAGCTGTCTTTTTGTCTTTTTATCGCAATAAATTACAATCAATTTAGGAAAGAACAAAAGAACTTTTGGAACACCCAAATAAACGATGCGTAGGAACCATCAACGAATCTGATCTTACCTACAATCACGATTGTAAACTATGTCGCTTTTATTTCTTCAATTAACTGGCGGGTGTGGCGAATAATGTTGATGAGTAATGAGATATCATTAAAACAGACAAGGGCACGACCTTCGGATAAGTAATTGGCACCCATTTACTTCAGCAGCAAATTAGGAGCTTGATCTTGGACAGGCATGGCAGCTGCACAGGAAGCTGTCTAATTTTTCGCTAGTTTATGGATTTTAATTGGACCATCACATTTGATGAGATACCACAAGTGTCGTCAATTCCATTGCTCAGCAGTACAGGCATCTGGATATAATTAAAGAATTACAAGTTTAAAGTTTACTGAGGTGTCGACATTTTCAATTTGTCTTCATTTCCAATTTTGCAAGGAATTTTTCTACAGACAAAATTGTTCTGATACAACAATTATCAGATTTTCAGCTAATATTTTCATGCCATTCCTTTATTTCCACACAGAAAATACGATAACCGTAAGCTTCCTCCAGAACGTTTTGTGGCAAAGCAACATCTCGTTTCATTGGCGCATGCGTGGTACGTTCGCGATAGGAGGGGACGCCACTACAAGACAGTACCGAGAGAACACAGTAGCCAAGAGAACTTGCACTTCGTTCAAGGTCAACGCCAACAGACCGTTCTGCGCGCGGTTTCTAAGACTTTTCTCTTTCTTTTGTTCAGCCGCCACTATTACGGCCATCTCTCTTTCCCTCTCTTTCTTCCGCCGCTCGTTAACTCGGCTATTTGTGTAATTCCTCACGGATTTTCTATTCATATTACCAACCGAGCAAGTGACGCCATGTTGCCAACTGAAACCCACAGAACATTGAAGAAATCGTTCTTAAGTTTTTCACACGACAAGAGTTGTATGGAGAAAACGAAACATGTGTTTCTCAAATACAAAACTGTGATAAAAAAAACCAAGGATCATGAGGTGAGGATTAGGGAGGACGTCTTTGTGGGACTTTGTACCCTAATCTGTGTGGTTAAAATTGGGGCTCTAAAAAGATGTTGAGCAGCTGGATCATCACGTTGAAGAAAAAAAAGTGGAGCATAATGACCTTGGCCTAGAACCATTTTCTAAAAAAAATAGCCTGTATAAATTAGTGCATGCATTTTTAATTATTTTTTTACTCCCATTTGGAACCAAGTATACTCCGCTTTTTATAAGCTAAAATTTTGTAAATAAAGCAATTCATTTCGCACACTCTAAACAATATCCCTCTCCAAAATCAATAAAAAAATAAATTATGGCATAATTTGTTAGAATCTTTAAATCAGTTTGACTATTAAAGTAAAGGTTATACAATACTTTTTTTAAGTTGTAAACAACTATATTTTTTATACTAATTAAAGAACTATATGGAGACCTTTTAGCAAGTTTGCCATTTTGCGGTTTCCTACCACAAACAATAACGTGTAACTACGTTTTTTTTATTTACATTGTGATGTGCTTATGACATTTAGGTGTATGAAAAATACCATAGACATTTAAAACTGAACATAGTGGTGTCCATCATAAAATGAAGTGGGAATTACACTACTTTGTCTGCGATGGTTAATACGGGATATTTGCCTAAAGTGATGGGTGTTCAAAATCTGGAACCGATTCCTAAGTTTTTGGATTATTTGGTGATGAAAGTTGAAATACTTCAGCGATCTGAGTCCATTTCTGTGGTTGTTGGGTCCCTATTTCTTTGGACATTTGTGTTGTCAATATTTGCCCAACATTGCGATTTCAATTTGACGTCAATGAGCTTAGCTAGACGAAATCTATCAATTGATCAATCCATGTTGTTTTTTGACACTCGGGTTTCGTTGTATTGTATTGATATACTAAAGCATCAAACTTGGAACTCTCACATCCATATACAATCATCCAGGATTTCAAAATATGTATAACGCGTCAATGTGTTGGAGTGAGAAATAAAATTTACGGGCACAATATGGGTAACTCACAGTAAAGATTTATAACAAAATGTGATCCTTCATTACCGCTAATTGAGCAGCTCTTGCGAACAAACTGAAGCAGTTTCGGTGGGTGTATAACTATTAATAAAATAATCACGAATAGTTTATTACATTTTTTTTCACGTAAGGTAATAAAACTTAACAAAAAATAGTAAACTGAAAAACCTGTCGCGTTTTTCACGACGTTCAGGGAGGATGCGCACGGGGCCTCGTTCCGTTCGGACTGTAAATTGATATGCGCAGGCGGCAATGAAGGAGCCACTGATCGGTGTGGCCATGAAAAGTATGCTCAGGTAATTGGTTATGTTTTATTATTCGTTCGTGTAAAATCAAACCGTTCTAAAATTCTAAAAAACTGATATAAAATTACATATTAATTATTGTCAAGCTTGAAATGTCATATGTTTGACTTAAAATGTCAGTTGTTGTAAATATTATTTTTATCCCCAACTGTACAATTTTTTTTACAATCTGTAAATTTTTCAATAAATTTCTCGAATTATTAAAGCAGATTTTAAATTGTGTTAAAAATAAAATAGCTTTTATGGATATTACTTAATAAAATATCTTTTCATTTAAAAAATAAACTCCAAACAAATAATTACAAACGACAAAAATTGAAAACAATAAATCGATTTTCTCAAAAATAAACACACGTTTTCCTGTGAATAAAATATCGATGAGACTTTTTGAAAGAAAAGATATTTTATTCACAGGAAAAGGTGTGTTTATTTTGGATAAGTCAAAAAAAGCGTATAGTATCATTTTTAAATGATCTTCTCCATACAGGAGTGAACTTATTATAAACAATAAGGAAGTAACCATTGTTTAAGTAAACTTGAAAACAACATTTTTACACTTTTTTTTAGTTTTCTTTTTTATGTAGAGAAGCAGAAAAAGTAGTTAATAACATGAATTATAGATCAATTAATCTATTTTGATGTAACTAACAATAAATAGAAAAGATTAATTTTAATGAATGGAAAATTTTAGTTTGTTGTTTTGAATAAATTTTAATTGCGTTTGATATAATTAGAAATTGCAAAAAAAAAAGTTATGCGAAAAATTAAATGTTAAATACAAAAGTCAATTATAAAAATATCTCATTATTCACAACAACTTTTAAACAACAGAAAAAAATATAAAATTTTACATAATCATTTAAGCAATTTTTTTTAGTTGATGATACCGGTTACCTAAAGCCTTAAATCTGTTGGAGAAACGAAACTCTAAATAATTCAAATTTTTAATTCAAAATTTGAATTATTTTTATTAATTTTAATGAATGGAAAATTCATTTAGTTAGGCTAATCTAAGACTAATAGTGCCATTTATGGCAACTGGTTTGTCTGTCCACCTATGTGTCTGTACGTCCGCCTGTTAGGAACACTTGTCCTATTTCTATTTATTTTAGGAAAAAAAGTGTCTAATTAAAGTTTCATTGTTTCAAATGCAATTTTTTGTAAAAAACATTGCAAGATAACTTTTAAACTATACTGTGCCCCAGGTTAACGTGAATAAAATTAGTAAAATGGTTATGAAAAAAAATTTAAAAAAACCCTTGAGGTTCCAAGGCCAACTTTGTTTTA
>JAWQRJ010001276.1:0-16403 GCA_033557515.1 Diorygopyx duplodentatus
TTATATTGCTTCTCTACCCTCAAAAATCCGCATTTTGGTTTATATATCTTGATAGATATGTTATAAAGTTCTTCTCGTGAACAAAATGCACAATTTGGTTCTAATGCAATTATTGGCATGCTTATTTTCAACTATTCTTAAGTTTAAAAAGTGATCTAAACACTTCAACGTAGGCTAAAATTGTTGTTGTTATGTGTTGAAGGCTTCAAGAGTATCTATGAGACCCATAACAACAGTTGGGGGAAAAGGTTCTGTTACTATTTTGTTGCCAGCATCCATCTACTTTCATTGATTTACACCAACCAATTTTCTTGGCCAATTGTCTTCATTTGTTTTCTCTTCCCCCTATCTTCCTGTATGGTATTGCCAACGCACCAACGCCATTCATGATGTCCCTATGGTCTGTTAGACTATCTCTTTTTTGGCATATTGGGAAAAGTGTTGCTAACAGTGGGACATACAGACAGATGGGTGGACCGACCAATTGCCATAAATGGCACTATTAGTCTTAGATTAGCCTAATTCATAAAAATCTCAGCCCAGAATTTTTTTTGACGAATGTAATACTCTCTTACACTTTCAGGTGTTGTAAACCTGGATCATCAGGCAAAAAATAAGCAGAAAACTGATCACTGAAACTGTTTAAATGATTGACAGTAACTACTTTGTCTCGTGTAAATTTTTTTTTCAACTTACATGTGTTGCCTACAGACGATTTTTACTTGTACTTTCGGAAAAGGTACGGGAAAAAGTCCAGCTGTCGAATTTTATTCAATTTCGAGCCCCTCTAGCGCGGCATGTTCACGCTTTTCCTTTCCATGTTAAGCTTTCCAGTGCGGAAAAAACAATTTAAAACGGGTTAAAAATTCATAATACAACAGTTACTTAACCTAAAACAATGGAAACGTCAAAGTGGCACTAGCAATCTCGCCATCTTACGGAGTACTGATGAACCGACAGTTGAACATTTTAATATGCAGTTTTTCATATTATTCATAGAGGGTGCTAGTGGATTTATTAGTTTTCATGGGTGCTTCCCAAATTATTGGGTTCCTTGGAAAGCTGCTTTTTCATTAATTTGTTGTTTTCCATTATTCAAAACCTTTATCAAAAAATAAAAAAATAAATGACATGGTATTTTTTGTATCGTGGCGTTTTAAAATTTATGAAGGATTTGAAAAAATGGCGAAGTCATATTCATGATAGTGACTTTAAAATCTCTGTGACTGGCAAACATTGATTACACAAATATTAGCGCAGCCCTAAAATGTCAAAAGAAAATAGAAAATAATTACGACAGAGGTCTAAATTTTATTAGCGGAGGATCGGAGGAACGGAGGCTCGGAGGAACGAGCATAAAAGGTGCTCGAAGGAAGCAACAGTCACAAGACAACGGTTATAGAAGATTACCGTGTGATATTACTGCTTTATAATTAAAACGTAAAAATTTGAAAAGGTGATTCATTAAAAGAAAATTAACGGATATGAAATAAAATTCAGCAATCAAGGGAAAAACAAACCATTAAAGTTGGTAATTTTAACTTTAATTTTGGTAATTATAAATTAATCATATAGTAAATGTACAGTTAACCTCCGTATAACACGGCCCTTCTATAACACGGTTTCGCTTTAACGAGAAAAAACTCGAAAAACGAGCAAAATTCGAAATTGGGGAAATCTCACAACAATACGGAGTAAGAGCTTTTAAGATCATAACATATCTCAGTAGAAATTTATCATTTCAGCTTTTATGTCGCATTTGCCTGCAGGACTATTGTAGTTTATTGAGGTTTGTTCGTGGGGTGTTAAGTAGATTTCAAAATTTTTAGTGTCTTTCTTTTTTGCACGATTCAAATTTTTCGGGTGCGTATTATTTAATTTACTTTTTTAGATAAAATAATTATGTTTTTCATTTTGTGAATTAATTTATAACCCTGAACTATGTCTGGCGAAAATAAAAAAAATACCTTTTAAAGGACATTTCATTTCGCTAAAACAAACATTTCAAATGTTGGATGGGCACGAAAAGAGGGAAAAATATGACTTCTCGTCCCAGAGCACCAATAATCGAGAAGATGGAAAAAAAAGCTTACACCTGGACTGAAGAAAGTTAAAGAAAACGGACTACACTGGACACCAATGTAGGCGTGACTTGAGAATCTGCTTTAGGTGTAGCTTAGAAAAATGGAGAATCTGCAACTAATCCTGACTTTGTTGCTAGCAAAGGGCGGTTTGATCGTTTTGCCAAAGATTATGCATCAAAAGAAATTGCAAGAAATTATTGAACAAGGTGGATATTCACCTCATCAGGTTTTTAATGCGTGACTGGTCATTGGTGGAAAAAATGCTCAAATAAAAGAGCTCGGGGAACTACATTTTTATTTAAATATGCTCGTTAAACTGTTTTATAACAAGTGTGGTAAACTTGTTTAACTTAAATAAAGCAGGAAAATCTCTAAAATTTTTAAAGTTCTACTAATATTGTATATGCACCATCCAAAATATTTAAATCACCCAATTGTCCAAATAACTTTTTACCACCAAATACAACTTCATTACTACAACCCTTAGATCAGGAAGTTATAGCACATTTAAGACTAATTACATCAGGAATTCATTACAATGAGTTTTACATAAGGTCGACAATGAATTTACGGAAATCATGAAAGCATGGAAAGTTTACACAATTTGGTACTGCATTAATCTCATAAACTTATCCATTAAAGAAACTAAACCTACAACATTACGTGCTTGTTGTTGGAAAAATATATGGCCGGAGTTAATTCAAAATGAAAATCTAATCTATTAGGCGGAAAACAGAATGGTTGCAAAATGGTTGCAACTTCCTAAGTCTCTAGGAGGGGAAGGTTTTGACGATATGACTGTCGAAGATATCCAAAAATTACTGTTGGAAGAGAAACTGATGCAGCAGATTTGAAGCAGACGATGATGGCACAAATGAAAACGAAGAAATGAAAATATTTTACTCTAAAAAGCGCAAACAAGACTTAGACTTAGCCGATCACTTGGAATTACATTTTCAATGAAGATCCTTCAATTGAAAGAAGCACAATGTTTAAGACATAACTCCATAAGTGTTTAGCACCATATAAAGCAATTTACAAAGATCTCCCAGCTAAAAGCAAGCAATCTAAATTAACGAATTTTTTTTTCTCGAAAAGTAGAGCATAGAAAGAAATATAGTGCTGAAGAAACTTCACGGGATGAGGATCTTGGGATCTTGTCACAAAGAAAATGTCCTTGATACATATTAATGTAGTGCTTTTCTTGAAAATGTCTTTAATATATATTTTTCTGCATTATAAAAACATAATCTTTTTTAAAACTTGTGGAACCTAACTACCTTTTTTGCATTAGTTCTTTGTTTCGTGTAACACGGATTCGTATAACACGCCATTTTTTAGGAACGTTACTATCGCGTTACACCGGGGATACCAGTAATATAAAGTAGAGCATCACATCAATAAACTCACAGTAAGACTGTAGTAATAAAAATCCAGCTACAGTTAAATACATACTTAAGAAGTAGATACTGATGCAGAAGAAATCGGTATTTGTAGGTTTCATCATTATGTCTTATGTACCACCTGCTAGATAATGGACACTTAAGTTGTCAATAAATTAACAGTTGCTCTAACTATCAAAGAGACGTAGCGAGCTATTGTGAAGCCCATTTGTTGATCCATTGAATAAATAACCTAATGAAATGATGAATGTGATACCCACGGAATAGACAATCCAAATATTGAACAGGAATCATAATCTGTTTTCATTCAGATTTATTATACGTAACTGAAAAATCGGATATTTTAATAATGCGATTGCAAAGTTTAGGACACTTCTTTCAGTTATAAACACACATTTAAATCAAGGTGAATATGAAAACCTTACACACTTATGCACGGTTATAAAAAGTATTAGTTAACAAGCCGTTAGCTAATCAAATTAGAGAATTTTGAATTTTCAAATTTCAATTCTCCAATGTGATTAGATATTGGATTTTTAACTTGACACCAATGATTACCACAATGATTTATTTAGACGAAGCGTGGTAGGATACAAATAACACCATAAAAGAGGATGCCCATCAAGCAATCCTCGTTCGGAGTGATGACTCAGGCTGAGGCTGATCTTTTCTTTTCCAGTTTCTTAACCACATAATGTGGGAACTAATTTTGAATTTTCTGATAAAAAAAACACTCTAAACAATCTAATAATATTTAATATAATAATATTTACTACCCTTGTGATATTTCTATTACATACACTAGAAAGCGTACACTAGAAAGCGTAGCGCATACACTAGAAATACTATTTAATTAAGTTACAAAAGATCCTTTAAGATAGGATTGAAGGTAGTTTCTCGTCAGCAAAACGGAGGAATCTCTGTTGCTTTGGCATCCTAAGCTGAGGCTTAACGTGCTTATAAGAGCTAAATCCGACCCTGACCATTGCAGTGTTAATTCAGCAATTTACATGTCTAATACCCCAGCATCGCGATTAAGCGGAATTTTGCCAAGCGTATTCTAACCGCAATAGTTTTAATTGTTCCTATTGTGCGGCATATAATGGGCAATATCTCGCAAATTGCTCCGATAATTTTCCCCTTGGATACTCTATAATTAACTTCAATTATCGATGGACTATTTCTTTTGATAGTCCGCTAACGTTTCCAAGAAAATTGAGCTGTCATGTTTTGAGCACGATACTAACGTTACATTCGTGTAATTGAATTCCGAAAACGAAAGGAGGTTATGCAATAACAATAAATCATAGAATAAAATGATCAGGAATCATGAGAATACTTAACAAACTTTCATATTTCACGGGAAGCTGTGTTTAAGTTGTTTTCTGCAAACTCATGAAAAGAGGCTGACTTTTCAAGTCCACGATGTCACAATTCTATGAACATTTTCAGTTTTCAGCTATAAGTGTATCTCACTGCAGACCTATCTTGATCAAACAATAACTTTGACCAAGGTATGTTAAAGAAAACTTTTTCTTTATAAACAAATATTCGTCATTCATTAAAGATGGACAAAGATTAGTATATAGCAGATATTCAATAAGGATGAAAAAAGGCAGACATTTCTGTTACTTGCTTTATTAGATTTATATTTCCGGTACTAGTTTGGTTGTATAAAAAATTATATAAAAAAATTAGCCTATTAGTTACTAACTAATAAAATTTAAAAAGAAATTTATTTTCTTCTCTAAGTACAAATAATTAAAAATGGTTTAAATAGCTTACGTCAAAATATTGGAATATCAAAAATATAAAAACCTTAAAACAAAACAATTTAACAAAACTAACACACGTGTTTTCTAACGTACAATGTATAGATTTTGCGAAAAATGCATGTGGTTTATCTGAAAACTGGTTGTGGTCTCAAAATAAATAAATGGATACAATGCGCAGAACGTGTTGGGTAAGCGAAACAAATTTAAACCTTCAAATTTTAAAATATCTAGTGTTAGTGAAATTATAAATTTAATATGGTCAACAAAGGTTTGTAATCAAAATGTATCTATTCATTTAAAAGTGTTCTTTTGTTTCTTTATTTGCAAATATTCCAATAAATCCATTTTCGTCCCCTTATTTACTAGATGTAGGATTTTAGCTTAATAAGTTATAATGTTTAATGCAGTACTGGAAAGCAGATCTACTTCTGTCATATTTTAAACGGTGTATTAACGATGATTGTAGGTTAGTCGATTTTTAAGACCGGCTTCCAAAATATCTTTATCGATCGTAATTTTTCTTCGATTACTTTTTGCTATTTCCATTGCATTATATAGCATCAGTTCCCCCAAAAATAAAATTAGTGCGTTTCGATTAATTTCCATTAATTTTAACCGATCTAGAGAAAAACAATCTGTGTAATTCGTATTCACTAGCTTCTGAGAATATATTTCTTCTTGCATTTCTTAGGGGCCTTAAATTTGACCAAAACTACAGAAAATGCAATTATGTATAGGACAATATATTTTGAAAAGTTACCTAGCGTCGTTACCTCAATATGAATGGTTCAGTTGGCATAACTGTTTTTACCATGTTTGGTACTGTTTAGCAGATTCGTGCATGCCTAAATTCATTGTGCTATTTGAAAAGTGGTAAAATGAAGTTTTGAAATGGAATTAGGATGTATCGTTGCAAAAAAAAATTCATTTGCCTAAGAAGCTTTTAAATATAAATTAAAACTATTTTATAATTCGTGCTCGAAATGTTGACCAATGTTTCTCATACACGTCCGTACTTTAATTTATTTTCTTCAAATTTTCAGAAACATTTTGCAAAAATGGAACTGTAATATTATTAATCTCTCTAGTAATGACCTGTTGTAGATTTTATAAATTTTGTGGACGATAGCGATCAATTTTATTTTTCAGGTTACCGAACAATCAGAAGGAATAAGACACAGCGATCTTGCAGGGTATAATCCTCGACTAATTACTCTCACAGGGAAAAACTGATCTAAAAACTGCAATTATTGCTATGTGAGCAGGTACCCCGTCTTGTTGAAAGTACCCAGTTGCTCCACATCATCCAATTGATTGATATATGGTTCTAATATCAAACGTCTGTATCGGTTAGCATTTATCGCCTAATTAAAACAGACGTGTAATATAAAAGATCTATCCAAAATTTCAGTTGTTGAAGTTCTCATTACACCAACGGCAGTAGCGAAGAGAGTCTTCAAAATCATGCGAAAACAGTTGTTGACTGTTCTTGTCTGATTTATTTGGACCATTTACCATTTACATTCTGATTACCACTCGTCAAGTAAGCCACTAGTATAAACGTTTCCTGTGGTACCCAGAACGGCGCCGCAGTAAATTAGTAATGAAAATTACTGGTTTTAATTTGCAAGAAATATTTTTAATTACACTCAAAAATAGACGCCTCTGTTAGAATGACAATTACAAAATTATGACAGATAATGCTATCTATAATGAACATAGTGAATATAGTTTACAATAAGTGGATAACTTTACAAATTAAAATTTACTAATGCAGGTCTGCCAACTGCCCCATTCACTTTGAATCCCAGTGTATATTTGAAAACTATTTTAGATTAAAAAATCACGGTCAAGCTTTTATTGGTCAAGATTTTTGTCCCCCATAGGTTAATAAACATCTATGTAATACTTGATTTTACATTTGTATTAAATGTTGCAAATTAAAGAATGGTGACAGATTCAAATATAACAATAAAGGGTTTAATTTACTACCGCTTTGCAACTTCGCTCATCGAAATTATTTATCAAAAGTTTTCTCCAGTATTTTTTTCTATGTTAGTTTTTTTTGTCAAGAAATAGTATGAATTCTCGTTTGTTGATTGAAACCTGAATATTGACAAGTGCCTTATAATAAAAGTTCAAATGTCGACTTGTTTTCCATCCTTACAAAAAAGAATTTAAAGGGCACAAACCAGTCATTTAAAATACGGAATTAATTGATGACAATTAACTCCGTTTAATCCGAAAGTGACATTTAACAAATCTTTCTCAAGAACATTTCTCTTGTGCTGCAGCAAAATAAATCTGTAGACAAGAATATCGTATGTCAGAATAGTCATTATTAAATTTTTAGTAGTCGAAATATTACATTACAAAATCTTACATTAAAGCCCCAGCCTATATAACCTTCATATAACCTTCATTGTAGGCGTTATCCAGAAACCAGTTACCTTTGCATAATTGCACTTTAAGTCAATTATCGAAGCCACTTGGTCATAAACCAATAAATTACCATCCACGGAGGTTCTACAGAATGTTATATGGAGCACTCGCCAAACTTAGCAAAAACATTAATTTACATGGTGCCCTGGTGTAGACTGCAGCTAATTCTCCAGTAACTTTAATGATTTATGCGTTGGGACTTCTACACCGCGCAAGTGGCCCCATAACTCTGTTTAAACTAGTTACTCAGAATTATTGCAATTATTTTGTCCTTATGGAGAAGTAAGCAACAAAAAAATGTCTAAAATTAACGAGAAAATTATTGCTGTAGCTTTTTGAGGCTGTCCTTCTTGTTGTGTAAAACAGTTTCAATCGATTACATTGAGTGGATAGATGGTGAACAGCAGACACTGACCAATAGAAATTCGCAACTTCAAAAACGATAGGTTCATGGTGTATTTATGCGAAACGGTAAAAGCGCGCATTCCTGTGGGAACGGTACAAGTGTGGCCGGTTAAATTTTAAAGCGGGCGTCCCTGGTAGATGAAAAAGTTAAACGTTGAAACGGAATGGTGTATAAAGCTTCAGAAAGCACGTTTTCTAATGCAATCTAAATATTTTGCAATTCCTATTTCCTATTCCTATATATGTATATAGAAAAATAGTGTTCTTCATTCAATTTCCTTAAAAATTACTACCATTTGGTTAAATGTAAATAATTATATATATATTTATATGAGTATATATTATATAGTATATTATATGAATATCTAGAGAAGGCTCTCAACTTATTGGATGATATTAACATGTAAAACAAAATAAAGAAAAATCCTTTAAATTCTTTACAAAAAAAGACAAATGACTAAGATACACAAAAATGGTAATCCCTTAAGACCAATTATCTCAGCATGTGGCTCCGCAACCTATAATATTTCAAAAACGTTCAGTAATATTCTAACCACGTCGTTGGCAGAGTCCACAGATTACAACATAAAAGACACCTTCCACTTTGTTGACCAAGTCAGAGGATTAAAACTACCAAAAAACTACATTGTGATATCGTTAGACGTCGTCAACTTGTTTACCAACATACCCTTAGACTTGGTAATGGAGATTGTGAAAAGTAAATGGAATTATATTGAACCGCATTGCTCTCTGGATTCAGAAACTTTTCTGGATTGCCTAGGATTTATCCTAACCAACACTTATTTTTCTTTTGACGGTTCAGTATATTTTCAGAAATTTGGCACACCTATGGGCTCCCCCATCAGCCCTATTCTCGCAAATATGGTTATGGATTATTGTCTTGATGGAATCATACAGAAACTACCGTTCAAATTACCCTTTATAAAAAAAAATTGTTGACGATATCATTACTTCCATCCCTCGTAACGAAGTAAAAAACACGCTTCAGATCTTTAATAACTTCAATAAACACATACAGTTTACCGTGGAGATAGAGAATGAAAGATTTGTACCCTTTTTAGACACAAAAGTAATCAGATCTGATGATGACACTATTGTCATTGACTGGTATACGAAACCGACCTTCTCGGGACTGTATATTAACTTCTTCTCTAATCATTCTTTACTACACAAAATTAACACACTAAAAGGGATGAGGAATAGAATTTTAAAGATATGTAACTCACAGTTTCAAAAAATCAATCTTATCAAATTAAAAGCGATATTCTTAGATAATAACTTCCCTTTATATCTGATAAACATAATACTGTTCTCCATCAATGATTGTAATGAAAGTGTACATAAACAGGTAGTTAGCATTTTTGACCCTGTAAATGAGAAGATCGTTAAGTATAAAAAAATAATGCATGTAACTGGTTTATCCAGCAAAATACATGTTAACACCTCAACTACCTCATATAAAAATTATTCATCACTATCCTTTTAAAATTAACACATTGTTTAGCAGTATGAAGGACCATGGTCCTTTATTATACAATAAAAATATTATATATAGTATAAACTGTAAAGAGTGTGACGGTAGCTACATCGGTGTCACTAGTCAATGGTTAAAAAACCGCGTCACTCTACATAAAAGTGACTGCAAATTAGGAAAAACCCGATGGGCCCTGGCGTCACACTCTGTAAATGATAATCATGTAATAGATTTTTTTTGGAAGCGTCGAAATTATTGATAAAGATTCGGATCACTCTAATAGGCTTTTTTTGAAGATGCTTCACATCAACCTGTCTCAAAACTCAATAAACTTCCGAACAGATGTAGATAACTTTCGGGTTTATTCGAATTAATTAAAGAAAAAAAATTGATGAAAATTAGGTGCCTCAATGAAAACACCAATGACTCTTTAACGTTTTAAAAATTCTTATTATTTATTTTTAGATTTATTTTCATTCAACGTAAAACTGGTTTTATTAACTTTGCCCTTGCCTTGCTGGACGACTGTCGTGTCCATTTTAAACATGTGTTTCGTGAATGATGTTCCTTTTAAATTGTTCTTATTTTATAATTGTAACATTGAGTAATTGTTAGTTTTTTAAGTGTCCCGGTCGATTCTTAACCAACATTTTCGTGTATACTTTCAAATTGTAAGTATTTTTTATATTTAGTTTACACTGAAATGTTACACTGTTTTCTATCGCCAATTATTATTTTAGTCCACTCTGAAGAAGGCGAAAACCCTCGCCGAAATATTAGTTTTGATGAAATAAACAGAGTCACTAAGAAGGACACAACAATACACATATTCAATACTCTCTTACATTTTCAACTAAAAGAAAGTAAATGTTGCCATGGTGTAGTAAAACCTGGATCAACTCCATCTTCACCAAACTCCGTAGTAGCCAAAAGGATCTGATTCAGATGATGTTCTGATTCAGAACATCGTGCTTCTCGTGCATATGCTAGAACATAATGTATAAATACGTTATATGTCGTATTCATCATTATTTTGCATTGTTGCATTGTTGTATATTACAACTATGTAAAATGTTTAAAATACAAGAAAGTTTTAGGCCCAGTTTGGAATAATATTTAACACTGTTGAGTTTTTTTCGACCCACCGGTTCCTGTGCGGTCAATACTTTTTCCCGTCTTTTAATTCCGAGCAATAGCATTGCGTGCAGCATGATACGACATAACAAGTTTAAGTTTTTAGCAATTTCTCTCTATAAGAATATCCTTTTTGGTGTAAAATCACAGCTTGCGATCGTTTTTTTTTTCAGGTTTTCGGTTCAGACAGGAAGGTTCTGAGTTTGAAATATTCACTCTTCTTCATTACTCCAGCTATTTCTTTGAAGGTTCACAGCGTTTAACTCACCATTTTCAATATTGCACTCCCTGCGGATATTTGTACTCCCTCATGTTCAATAATCTTACTTATAGCTACCTCAAGAATCGTAATGAGCTTTCCTTTTAAAGCCCACCGTTATCGTTATCAAAATTACGTCTTTTTACACATCCGATAGCAGTTTTTTATTCAACATTTAACCTTCCCTTCTAATATTTATTCCTGTCCCATTTTTATTAAAACCTTAACACCATTAGTATCGACCACACGCAATCGTCAACAGAAACCCTCGCTCATCATAAAATACACACATAAAAAAAAACTCCAATCCTCCCCTTTTCAGTGACAGTGTACACGCGTTTGTAAATTTCCCCGCCCAGCCCTTGCGCTTCATTGTCTCATCCCCTCCAGCGCAATCCGTCCCTTGCCACGTTCATCCGAAAACGAGTGACAATCTCCAAGCCCCGTCTTCCCGTCAGCGTTGCCGTTTTGTTTCGTCCGCGAGTGCTAGATTCGTGGCGCCCCCTATAGGTGTCAAGCGGGAGCCTAGGTTCTGGGGTTGAAGGGGCGGAAGGGGGCACTTTTTGGGGTTGCCGGCGCGGGGCGCGACCGTGTGTAAGGGATGGGAGAGAGACGACGACGTTGTTCGGGTCGATAGAGCTCCGGGCTCCGCGGGTGTACGACACTGTAAGGGGTCGAGGAAAAGGTCGCATTATTACCTATTAAAATCATTAACGTTAGTATTATTGTGCGAGCGGGTGGCGTACGAAGGGTGGAAGTGATTTCTTCGGAGAGGGCCCTTTGTTACCGATTCCCCGACCCTTTGCCGTTAAAATCGGTTCGATTTCGCGTTTCGACTATCTCGGGAATAATGGGGGGATGAAAGGGTTAGGCGGAAAATGACTGGAAAATTAAGCCTTATTGCAATCTTGCTCCCTAATTCTCCACGTCTTTATGTCTAGAGAATATTAATTTAATGTGAATATCCTATGAACACCTCTTCATATCTCAAAGTCAAATATTCCCAATATCGCGGAAAATAATAGTCACATAGTAAGAAGATCCATACAACTTCAACATACTCTCAACGTGAGACCAACGTGCCAACTTAACCTTTAGAAAACCCCGGAATATTCCTCTTGGGACTTAAGGCTTATCAAGCCTCCCTTCTGTTAATAAGTAGAGAGAAGACGAGATTTCATCGTCAATGCAGCAATCTTATTTCTGAGAACTCGGGCGATAGATAAGAACTGGAAAAATGTCCAAAATAGATTTTGCATCTGCAGTTTGGAGCAGTGCAGGTGACTGAGATTGTCTAGTGAGGCAGATTCATATGATTTTCATATCGAGTTGAATGAAGGGCCCGATGCCTGACTTGAATGAAGAAGGGCCCGATAATGGATTTTTTTTTGATTCATATTTTCATCAATAAAAATATTTCACAGGTTCAGTCTATATTTCTGAAAATATTTCTCTAAAAAGATACCAACCTCGTCTTTATTTAGTTATTAAGTTTTTTCGACTTTTTATTATGAGAAGCAATCACTCAAGAAACAAATAGAATACTGATTTTTGACTAATTTTTGAAAAAATATCATTGAATTTTGGAAAACTACCATTTGAAATTGATACAAACCGTATCGAAACACGTGTAAGGAGGATAAAAAGTTGTTGTAGATCAAATTGTTTTCTTTCTTTACCAGAACCTTTAATTCAAGATCATATTTCAATTTTCTTCAAAATAATTTTACTTAATTATTTAGTAGAGGTACAATTGATGCACGCAAAACTATATGACAGTACTTTGCAAATGAAAAAATACCGTTCAAATGAATGTATTATTATGAATTGTCGTTTGCGTTGATTGACAATTATATAAAGTCGGCACAATGGACGAAAAATGTGGTACCTGTCAAAAGGCAACATTTTAACAGATGTTAAAATTTAAGTTTATTGTTCCCAATAAAATGCAATAATTTCTTGTGGGTAACAAGAAAAAGGAAAGTAAAGATAATGTACAACATTCAATATCCGATGACATCAAAGAATTGAAACATCAAATATCTGTTTCGGCAGCAATGTTAGCAAGTTAGTTATTGCAGAACCAGAGAGACATTTTCTACAAATGTAGTTTTGCATTAATTTTCACCATGGGTGATATAAGTTAAAACGTGTAATACAGAAGAAGAGAAGAAGCATACATACTTATATTAGATATGTGCATGTTTACAGATGAAAATAACACATTATTAAAAAATAATAATAAAAATAAGCAAATTATTGTTGTTCTTAGAATAACCAATATTCTTAGAAGTTATAAACTGTGAAAATATATACTTACATACTATAAAAAAACGCGTTTATTACAATGGAAAGCCAAAACTAAAGTAGATATTGTACTGTGTATTTGTGCAAATAATTTAAAAACTACATAGTTCCAATATTTGCAACTGATTTTTGTAATAATTACTATACTATTATTTATAAATAGAAAATTATTTTCTGTTTATAGATATTTTCTATTTATTTTCTACTCATATAGTATTTTCATAATTTGTAAAAGTTTACATTTATTTAAAGATTGAATTCTTGAATTCTCCAATCAGATTGCTTAACAATATTGTTAACTTGACGATGTACTTAACAATGCTTTATACAACCGGACCTTAAGGTACATTAGAGAGTTTTACATTGTTGCCCCTGAGGACAAATGGCGCTGAGCGTGACGTTTTGGCGCCAAATTTGAAATTTTATTATTTACCCAGTTTGAGCGTGTAATGCAGTCATTACAAACAATAGTAATACAATTGTAATGCTGATAGCTATAAATATTAAAAAATCTGTTCTATCTTGTGTAGTCTTTTATTTATTATTTTTATACATTTATATTTTAACGCCTTATTAATTACGCGACGGCTGGAAATTGATTAACAGATGGACGTACCCAAACTGTACAAAGCAATGATAGACGTATTGAACATCTTTCCCATTCTTTAACATTTATATTGAAGGTGAATTAAAACTTATCATACTTAATAATGTTGTTATAGTAACAACAATTTATTGCAGATTTATTTAAACGATTTATACATCGTAGTAATTTATTTTTTCTACGTACTTATACGAAATATAGTAGTGGTTACATTAGTAGTTATAAACATAAGAAATTTAAATTTGGTTTATGGTATGACAACACTAGAATTTATTAAAGCATTAATTTTTTTGTTTATTATAATAAGTTAACTATTCCGCATTTATGTTTTTTTGCCTGTTGTATAGAATAGAAAACAACACTTCCTATGTCACAACTTGCATTTTAAAACTAAATGATTGAACATTGTGCACGTTCTTTACTAAACTGAACAAATGAGAAAACAGCAGAATTGCAAGAGAAGAAAAACAAGAAACTTGCAGTAAATAAACTGAAATGAAATCAGTACAATGCTCAATGTAATAAACAATATAACAGAAATATTGAAATGTTTAAAGATAGACAATGATTGAAAAAGGTATTGTTTGAGAATTCTCATTCGACATTCTGGTATGCCTTTCCGAGGCTGTTAATGACTTACTCCACGCACTGGCACATAAGACAATTAATATTGGCAAATAAACATAAGACAATTAAACACATAAACATTTTACGATCCCAGGTTTAATGCATTAAAATTAAAACTGTTTCCAATACATTGAAATACATTCTGATAGAAATTTGAGAAGCCTTAGAAAAATAGAATAGAAGAAGCCTTACTTCCATTCTATTCTCCTAAGGCTTCTTAAATTTCTATACCCAATACCTGCACCTATCGCCATGGACCCTTAATAACAATAATATTGGTAAGAAGACCCGTCTGCAATAGAGGCCTCTCATTTTTGCAGCCAACAAACTGGCATTTACCTAGAAAATAGACACATTTAGATAGTTAACTATGTGAGAGGGACAATGATCGTTGCAAAAGTAAGTACTTTTGCAACGATCTTGTCCTAAAAACTCATGGTGCGGACTGTCGCTACTCAGTGCCATACGTGAACATCTTCCCTCAAAGTATTTATACTAGGGTACCGTTGGAACTGTCGAACAATAAATCCTTATCCTCCACAATAAATTCTGTTGGGAGAGCCGAAGTGGGTAACATGTGGTTTGAAAAAAAAGATAATGCTGTTCAATGTGCATGCTATACTTTTTCTATTTATGACCAAAAATGATCAATGTATTTATGCTAATTGGTTCATATTGGTGCATGAGTTTAATTCTTCAGATGTAGTATACGGGTTAAAATTATATTGCGGATTTCAGATAATAATATAAATTAGCCCTCGTAAATATTCGAAGGCGTACTTTTTTGTATTTTTTATATGTAAATTAAAGCCAACAGTTTCACAACCACTGCGAAAAACCAAGTGATGCCAACATATAGTGTAAATAGGATACAATTTCACTAAAACTTACCTTTCTCCTTAAAATATGTCAACAGCGCTTCTGTTGACATCTATAAAGTATATTGTCTACCTATAAAGTAGAGACACAAACTCTACAAAGTAGAGTATAAAGACACAAAAAAAAGCCAAGAAGGAGCAGGAAGCAAGAGAAATAGAAGCATATTACAAAAGGAAGGAAATAAACTTTTATACGAAAGTCAAGAAAGGGAAAAAGGGTGAAGACACGAAAATAACGGAAAGATGGAAATAGTACTTTAACGAGCTGCTGAATGAAAACCTATACGAGAAGGAGGGCATGGTGGAACGGCGGTGGAGAATACGGTGAAGGATGACATGAGATGGAGGAAATAATAGGGAAGCTAAAAAACAACAAGAGCCCGGGAAGTTTCCTAAAGGAGAAAATATATTAGAATATATTGGAAGCAGGAAAAACTACCGAAGGATTGGGAAAATGCCACCATAATACCCATACTAAAGAAAGGAAATGCAATGGAATGTGCAAGTTACAGAGGGATATCCCTACTGTATGTAACCTATAAGATAATGGCAACGTTGATAAAAACAAGGATGGAACCAATAGTATCAATAGGATCAAATAGGCGAAGGTCAGGCCGGATTCAGGAGGGGAAGGGGTACAGCGGACCAAATCTTTATAATGAAGGAAATACTAACAACCTGTTACGAATATAAAATACCAGCGATGATCCTGTAAGCTTGCGACAGGGAGACCCCCTCTCAACTCTGCTCTTTAATATAGTATTGGAGAAAATTATTAGGGAGTGTCAATTGAATAGGGAGGGCAACCTCATGTACAAGAGCCACCAGGTAATCGGATACGCAGACGGCATCGCGGTACTGAAAAGAAATGAGAAGGACCTGAAGAAGATGACAGGAAGAGTAGCTACCGCAGCGAGTGGGATGGGGCTACAGATAAATCAGGACAAGAGCAAACTAATGAGAATTGGAGCAAAAAGGGCGGATGAAAAG
>JAWQRJ010001277.1:0-16402 GCA_033557515.1 Diorygopyx duplodentatus
TAACGAAGTATTCAGTCGATCCCACTTCCAAAGCATGTTTCTTGGGGTCCAATTTCAAGCCGCCGGTCGCAAATCGCCGTTGCCATGGTTACGGCGTGGCGCAAATACAGTCAAATTGTCATTCCAACGCATTCTTTGTTTCTTTGCTACATACTTTCGCACGGAACCGGGTCACCGCAACGAATTTTATTTTATATCTCGAAACCCGCTCAGTTTAGGAAAAAATTGATTAGCGAAAAAATCATAAACTTTAAAACGGTAAATAAGAATCGCTATAAACAAAAAAAAGAGCTAAAGCTTTCCAGCACAGTATAGAATACTTGTCTCTCCAGCACTATACATCGTTGTCGTTAGCAATGCTCGGTTAAAACGTTTTAATAGATGGGAATTATTCTAATACGATGAAACCTGCGTCCAATTAAGATAAACATTTGTTGTGGGTTAATGCGCACAATCGTCTGTGCCTATCTGGTTGGCGAAGTGAAAAATACAGTGAACAGTAAGTATGGTGTGATACAACGACAATTACTGGTGACGGATTGATAGCATTTATTTGCCGTATTTTTGAGGCGTTATCTAAGTTGCAAATTACACGTTTCGATGTAGGAAGAAAGATGGCCGCACGGTGTAGTAATCAGTTACAATGCGTCCGTGCATTTTACACGTGACTATTACCAACTCCTAAGTCCATTTGAAGAACCGCAAATAGCCGCGAACCTAATTCCCGCCTTGGAGTTTGTTTTTCACCATTCCGGTAGGTAATACGACGAGATGATTGGTGGCGAAGCGAAAAATCAACGCTGGCACACGCAAATTCAAACTTCCTGGTGTGGTGTGCGTTGGTAGCTCTACGTCTTCTACCTCTACTTCTGCGCACGGATCCGCACGTTGACCCTGACCATGGTCTACCTTGGGGCCTCGCTTAGCGCCAATCGCACTACGTTCACCGTTACACGCTATAATTACATTGTTTTTGCCATATCAATTAATATTTTGCTTTAGCCGACTACCGACTAACTCACCGACCACCTATCAGTTCCCGTTCCATTATAATTCTATTTAATCAATCGTTCCATCGCTTGTTACGTCCATTTTTCATTCCTCCAACAACTCGGAACATCTATTTAATAACGACTTCTTGCTTATTAGCTCACCCGATAAGCGTACTTTGTTGTGTATTTCGATAATCGGTTAATTTTCATGGCGGTATTATTCAAACACAAACGACAACGGGAAGACCTTCCCATAGACTTAATGGATCTTGATCATTGTTATTATCACCACTTCGATGGCATCAGGTTCGTTCTTCAAGGCTGCTTTTTCTTTCTTTGCCCCATTAAACCATCTATGGTCTCGATACCACAACTTTATGACCATGCAGAATCACTTTTTTGACTAAACGGAAATTGTTCAAATCATCAACCAATACTGGTTATCAAAATCTTTTTTCGATACCAAAAAGCGTATAAGCATATCTGAAAGTAACAGTTAGAAAGGTTTTTATTTTATTCTTTATTCATGATCCTTCCTATCCCGATGTTCATTCCTGATTTAATGTGTTAAATTGGTAGTTTGTCAAGTAAAGAAGATAATTGGCGTTAAGATGAGATGTTAGCATAAATAGTATGAAGTAATATTTTAGAAAGGGATCAAGTTTTCAAATAAGGAGCTGAGATCATCTGAGGCCGTCGAGTGGTCAATGAATTTTTGATTAAGATTGAGAATATAGATTGATGGCAGACGAATATAGAGATTGAGAAGGTAGGGGAGTAACGCGTGTGGTTAAGAATCTAAATGAACGGTCGATTCTGAAAATGGTGTTGGGACGTGATGTGAAGAATAAAACCGAGAGAGTAGGACCGGTATATTGAGATGGCACGGTGTATCGAGTGTGTGTGCGGATAATTATTGCAATGTCGAGCTGACATAATGTAGGTCCGGTTTGGAAAAGCAATCTGTTCTGTCCGTCATACGAATGGACAAGAGTCGCGAGTCCTGCTCTTAGAAGGGAGGAAGGGAGGAGCGAGGGCGATATTATAGAGTGACAGAGTCGCGAGCCAAGGCAGCTCTCCAACAACAGCATACCGGACGTCCTTGAACGATCACGCGCAACCGCCACTTGCACTTTCTTGAAACATCAAGCCCATGCTCTTCAAGATGGTGCACACCATAACACTACGGCGAGAAAACAAAAACTAAGAATACAGACAAGATTTTATTATTTATTAGATAGTTTTTTTGGGGGGGAATCATTTCTCTTTTTTTTTTCTGAGAGCCATCTCTCTTTCGGAGAGACTCGGTCCTACTCCTGGTGGTACTGCGGCGCACGGTACTGCAGTACCACAAGCAGACAAGGAGTAGGCGGAGACATTCAGAGTTGTTGACCTCAGGTCATCTTGGACCACGCTCGCTGTGTACTTACGCTTTATTTATAATTTAGTTTTATTTTTGCCTTTGTATTTTCTCTACTTTTAGAGTTCAAACAGGTTTGTGAGCAGTTATTAACTTTAATACGGATAGTTGCGTTGATGAACGTCAAGTTATACTATATCTAGGGAAGCACAACGCTGGTTTGCTGCTGTTAGGTCACTCATCCCTTGCTACCCGTTCTACTAGTACTACTACGTACTACGTGCTATGTATCTTGCCTCTCGCACAACCACATGCATTATATACCTATTATGTACCACTAAGATCTACAGCATAAACTGTTTTACAGTAGGAGTTACACCGACGCTACGTTAGGGCATACTTCATTTTATACTTTTAAAAAACTTGTTCTAAAAGAAGTATAGATGCTTTTACCTAAAGATAAAAGATAATTGATTCAAAAGAATCATTCACCAAAAGAATCATCAAAAAAAACTGTTCTGGTTAGACTTGAATTGACGAATAACGAATAAGCTTTTTAAGGTCAAAACGGTGTTAAGTCAATCCAAGCTTAACCAGAACAGGTTTTTTGATTCTTTTGAATCAATTTATCTTTAAGCACTAGATGCTTGTTCCTAAAGATAAATTGATTCAAAAGAATCAAAACACCTATTCTGGTTAGGCTTGGATTGACTTAACCGTTTTGGTTGATGAAATAAGTAACGGATAACTGAGGACAAAGTTTAAAAATCTTTAGGCAATTTTATAATATATAGGCAGAAGAAAACTTGGATAAATTGGTTAATGAAATAACTAACGGTTAACTCAAGACAAAGTTTAAAGATCTTTAGACAATTTTATGATCTATACGCAGAAGAAAACTTGGATAAATTGGAATATCCTGGAAATGAAGATATATCCAAAAGATCCAACAAGAAATTAATAGCACTTCGGGAGAATCTAAAGAAAAAGTTACATTAGATGAAATCAAGATAGTTACAAGAAAAGTTGCAAAAAGTTACTTTAAAGGAAATGAAGAATAAAGACAAAGTTTGAAGAACGAATAAGTTCTTTAAGGTCATAACGGTTAAGTCAATCCAAGCTTAACCAGAACAGGTTTTTTGATTCTTTTGAATCAATGTATCTTTAGGCACTAGATGCTTGTTCCTAAAGATAAATTGATTCAAAAGAATCAAAACACCTGTTCTGGTTAGGCTTGGATTGACTTAACCGTTTTGGTTGATGAAATAAGTAACGGATAACTGAGGACAAAGTTTAAAGATCTTTAGGCAATTTTATGATATATAGGGGGAAGAAAACTTGGATAAATTGGTTAATGAAATAACTAACGTTTAACTCAGGACAAAGTTTAAAGATCTTTAGGCAATTTTATGATCTATACGCAGAAGAAAACTTGGATAAATTGGAATGTCCTGGAAATGAAGATATATCCAAAAGATCCAACAAGAAATTAATAGCACTTCGGGTGAATCCAAAGAAAAAGTTACATTAGTTGAAATCAAGATAGTTACAAGAAAAGTTGCAAAAAGTTACTTTAGAGGAAATGAAGAATAAAGACAAAGTTTGAAGAACGAAAAGGTTGTTTAAGGTCAAAACGGTTAAGTCAATCCAAGCCTAACTAGAACAAGTTTTTTGATTCTTTTGAATCAATTTATCTTTAGGCACTAGATGCTTGTTCCTAAAGATAAATTGATTCAAAAGAATCAAAAAACCTTCAAACCGTCAAAAAGAAATTGTGGATCAACTTTATGACACAAAGAAATAAAGACAAAGTTTTGGTGATGGTTATCTTTGGATATTTTGAAGCACATTCAGGATTTTTGGAAGGTATTATCCAATTCTCTTCAGAAGGCTTTTCAAAAACCATAATAACAAAATCGTGAAGCAACATTGTGGTAAAAAGAAAATCTATTAACCTTAAAGCAAGGAAAATAAAAAGGTAGAAAGTAATCATGGCGGTAATATACCTCTGTCCAAGAACACGTTGGTAGTTAATAATTGTAATTAAGAGAGTCCGCAGGTCACAACGTCCAGGTGTCCGTAGTCGTGCACGGTAGCAGCGTGGCTCCCCCCTCCCGCCCTCCTCTTGTAGCGGCTGCCCTACCCGTTCCACAATTTCATGTTGGAAGAGGAGGATGAATCCGTTTTTCTGACGGCAGATAACCCAGATACGGCAGGCCCGGCGCAGGTTTTCGGCCAGATGAAGAACAGGTCCAGTTTGAGGTAAATTGAAGTCTTGCCCGGCCTATGAATATTTATGGAATATTAGAGAACACGCCGTCCACGACAATAAGTAATTAAACCTGCAAGATGTCGTCTCCGAGCCGAGTTTGGCGACCTTTACAAACCGAGTGGACACCTGCGCTGTGCGCGTGGCTCGTCTTCAGATTGTAATCTCGTGCGACCCATGCCGACCCGTAGAAAATGTTTCCTCCTACACTCGCTAACTGGTTTTCCGATCTCCTTGCCATAACTATGACAAGTACCATAAAAGAAATTTTTGTTTTCACACCAAAACCTAACTACTTATCTTTCGTGCATGCGCAAAACTATTTTTCTTCCCGATTTTTAACCTTATTGGTAAATCGAGGTTAGACTACCAGGAGTGTCGCTACAAGAAGCTGTCGTCGTCAATAAATGGGATACCATTAAAAACAAAACACATTTAAATAGCGGCCCGTTATCTGATGTAACTTTGGCTTCTGTATTTCGAGGTAGGCTATGTCACCTGTACCCCCCCCCCTGCCCCTCTGACTGAGGGGAGAGGCCTCGATGGGCTCACGGGCGCCTTCCCCCTCCACTCCCGTCGGGTTGCCTGATTGCCACCGCCTCATGCTTTAGAATTACATCACGTATTACCTCCTCTCGACTTAAGCATAAAATATTATTTCTTTGTTGAACTGGCATAAGAGTTCAAGTTTGCCGTTATTGTTTTCGGTCGTAAATAACTCTGTTTATGCCGAAATACTAAACAAGTGTTAAGGCAGGAGCTGAGATGTTATTGCTTTGTTGCTTACAGGAGTTTGATTGTCGATAATTCTCAGGTAGTTATAAAAAGACTTCATAGGGAATAGGTCTTGTTTCAAGAGCTACTAGGTCTCTTAACAACACTGAAATGTTATCCTCGAAGCACATGCGCAAATACGTGTTTGCGCATGTGCTGCGTGAGTCCGTGCATGCGCGGACTGCGCGGGCGGAGGTTTCTTAAACCTCCGTCAGGTAACGGTATTACTGAACCAAAAAATTACTCAAGTCGGCCTGTGATAGCGAACAAAACAAGGTGTTGTTGACTAATTTTCTTCGATTAAAAATTGAGTGGAAAGAAAAGGCCGGTGAACTTGGCAAAGTTTAACGTCATGTGCGAGGAGGTTTGTTTCGCGATACCATATGCCGAGTTCACCACACGTGCGTCAACATGAGAGCACATGTACGAGCCACGAAGGCTGGCGACAAAAGTCAAAATAACCACCGAGTGACCCTTGAAGCGTTTATGGGGTATCTCCTTTACCTGAACGACACGTGTGCTCAGATTTATGGGTTAAATGTCAATTTTAGGGACTACTTAATATGCCTACAGGAATGTTTAGCACGTTTCGATATTGTAATACCAACCTGCGGGTCACAACCCCAAAAATAAACAGCGCGTGTGCATAAACAATCTGGATGGAAAAAACAACCAGATGCGTCTATAAGCGAAATCCACTCGACGTGATACTTTATATGGTAAAGCTACTTCCCCGTAGCTGATATTTTTGTTATGCGGTATACACATCTGGCCGTAATGATCTCTGTTAATTTTTACGCGTTGTTAGGGCTTCCACGTGCTTCTACGGTTAGCGTTAATATTCTTACATCAACCCGAGTCTAGCTTTGAAACCGATCCTTCTTACCGCAATGCCACAGCTTCGTCTCGAAAGAGAGAGAGAAGAACAGTTCAACGGGCCAATGCCTTCCTTCTGGAACGGTTGATTTATGTCATTCTTTTTCTTTCTTCTCAATTCATACACTCACCATCACCTTCTATTAAACTGTGTTACTACGATTTTAAATCACAATTCAAATTCGTGTTATGTATTTGTTTAATAATAGTTTATGATCTTTTTGCTCCGATCAAGTGTTATTCTGTAATAAGCTTCTTGCGCATGATCGATTCGACACTGCGCATGCGCTCGTCTTAACTTACAAGTAAAGATACTCATTGATTAATATTATCAATTATATGGAAACAATCCACAAGTATACATACGAGTTCTAATACTTGGAACTAATCCTCCCTTATAATTCTACCCTGTTCTACCGATGTCAGAATGGCACGACTATACTTTATCTTGTGAGGTATTTTTTAGTTTTACCACTTTTGAAGAACTCGAAACAAAGTTCAAAATAAAGAAAAACAAGGTCTAAAAAGAAATAATAGATTAAACGTAAAGTGCTAACAGTTAAAGTAAATACAGAAGCTAAAAGTGGTAATGGCGTAGTGGGTCTAATATGCGGATAATGATTTTGAACAAATTGTATAATAGGTTGTCCAAAGACAAAGAAAAACAATCGTAGTATTTACGAGTAATGAGCTGGCTGTGTTTGTCAATATCACCGCACCTTATCACCTTGAAACGTAGAGGAATAAAGAGCAAGAGTAAAGCAGAGGTTTTGCATCGTACCGTCTTTGAAACGACTCTCTAGTTGGCTCTCTTTGAGAGAGAGAGAGAGAGAGGAAAGAGAGAGGGAAGAGGAGAGAGAGGTTCGGCTCTCTCTACATCGGAGAACCAACAGGTTCCACAAACAGGGAGAGTTTACCCTTGTTCGTTGCCCCGTTCCCAGTTGGTCCATTGACCTCTGGAGTCAATCTAGGGTTCTATAATTATCAGATACTGCCATTTATCTATGCAAATATCACATCACGTATCAAAAAATATCACTTGTGCCACGACCAGTGTATTACAGTAATTATGATCAAGTGTCCCAGTTTAACTCGTATACTCCCGCAGAATTGTACTACGTAGTAGCAGTAGTTGTAGTAGTATGATTAGAAAAGGACGGGGGCACAACAAACTAGTTATCATTTCCAGCTGATTTATTTCCAGGCTTTTATTTTTTACCTCTTTTTAGTTTGGACATCTCGCTACTGCTGTTCAGCAGAACTGAGCCCCCCCCCCCTCCCCAAGTCTCCAAGAAACGACTGGTCCACCGCTTCGCTCAGCCGGTCAACGCTTTTATATTTTTAGCCTACTACTTACGCAATTTTGCACAATAAATAAATTTATTTTAAATCACTCTACCGCACGTTATCGCCATCGCCGACTGTTTGTCTATTTGCGCTGGCAACTGATTATCAAATTTACGCACTCACAATTTTGTGTACGTTTAAAGACGGCGCGATTAGAAATCGCTTGTTTATTCATTTGTTTATTTTGCGATGAGTCGTTGAACCGCAACGGCCGTATCAAATCGTCGATAATTATTCAATAAAACTAATTATCACTATCGCGCGATTGCTCAATCACAAAGTCACTTTCCATTTTTACACTTGTTATCTTCGTCTACCACCAATTATTGGAGTAAACAATTTATTTAAGTAACGTAATTGTAACCTTCCGCGCAATGTGTCACGCATTTCTAACCTACAAAATGAACAATTAGTTTGTAGGTATACACCAGATTTGTGTGTTTTGTCTATGTGTATTAACGACTTATATGCTGCTAATTTGTGTGTTTTTGTGTGTTGTGTTGTGTTGTGTTGTGTTATGTAGGTTTTCTGTGGATAGAAAATTCGAATTTGTTCTATTGTCGAATTTGTAGAACATTCGAAATCATGGATAGGAAATTATGGATATACTATCAAGATATAACCCTATATCTTACCACCAATTATTGGAGTAAACAATTTATTTAAATAACGTAATTGTAACCTTCCGCTCAATGTGTCACACATTTCTAACCTACAAAACGAACAATTACTTTGTATACACCAGATTTCATAATATCGTGTGTTTTGTCTATGTGTATTAACAACTTATATGCTGCTAATTTGTGTGTTGTGTTGTGTAGGTTTTCTGTGGATAGAACATTCGAATCTGTTCTATTGTCGAATTTCTAGAACATTCGAAATCATGGATCGGAAATTATGGATATACCGTCAAGATATAACCTTATATCTTAATAGAGATACATGGTTTCCACCATTCCTAGAAATTCATCTTAGACCTAATCTGTTCTGGTCTTGATTAAATAAATTGTATCGGAAACCACCAGGTATTGTAAGATATAATGATTTCCAAAGAGTAACTTTTTTGTAGATTTTATTCCTGTAGTTTATCAGGTCACGTGTGCGGATTGTTTTTGTTTTCTTTTTCCTATACAGCTACGAGTTTTGTACGAGGAGGCAGGAAGCAAAAAGATGGGGATGGACGGTCAGCAGTTGGTAGTCTTTTTGCCTGGGCTCGCTGACCGAGGTGCAGTGCCAGAGAAAGACAGAGAGAGACGATAATAGGCCTCCTCTTTGTTCTGTTCTTTTTTTGTTTACGTTGCCACAGCTTCTGGTGTTGGTTGCCACCACAGCAAGCCCGAGGCGATCTGAAAACGGCACAGAAGTGTAGCGATACCAAGAACTTGATTTCGAGTTGCCTTTACTAAAGATGTTGATGACCTTATACACTTGTTCCTTTTTTTCGGTTACACATTATACTCTTCGAACTGTTCCATTGCGTTGGTAACGTTATTTTCTTTTAAAGGGGCCAAAATTGCGTTGTCCGAAACGAGAATTTTCAACATTTTTGTTTGTCTTCTGCTGAAACATCCGGAAGGATGAGTTATTTATGGTATTTTTTTATACGCAGTCTACTGCGTAGTCGTTATATCGCTGGTAAATTACTATTCAAGCATAAGAGTTCTTAGTTGCAATAGTGGAGTCAAGGATTTCTAACATTGCAGAAAAGACAAGACGACCTTCGAATCTCTGAGGTTATCAAAATTCAACCGGCAAGAAAAAGAGAGGAGAGCAATGAGGGAGAAGCCAGATAGGTTTGTCCTCGTTTTCATGTGAAAGAAAACAATGTGTCTCGCGCATTGTGAAACAGTTACCTTAACTTGATGATCAATTAATCGAGAAACCAGTAGGTATTGTGAAATACCGACTTTACTACTACTACTCATATACATATGTATATTATGCACATAAAAAGAAATTGCATTACTGTGACCTCGAATTCTACCAAGTTAGCAGACCATTGGCGTATATAATGCAAATGAAGTTTACAGCGCTTAATGCATGGAATTTTTACGTTGATATAAACAAATAGGGTCCGTGTGGACCCAATAGAACTGTCATTGTAGGCAATTGCAACGACTTTATTTCGCCGACCTATATCTTCCGCCGCCTTCTTCTCTAAATTGATATCGATTAACTCGACTATATTATTATTCCAGCCACCGTACTCACAATACAAAAGGACACCAAGGTTAAGGTTCGAGAACCAATCTATAACAACACAATGATATAGATTCTAAAAGTGCTTTTAGCTTCTAAAGTGTTTTATCTTCTATTATTTACATTAATCAAAACATAGGATTTTGGAGGTTAGGTGTCATTGACGCCCATTTGATGTCGGTAATTCAGAATAGATTGAATTCTGAATTGTGGTTCAATTATTTTCTAAGCTTATTACTATTGTGTAGTTTGTAGTTAAAAACGTCTACGTTTAGCGTACAAACTTTTAGCTTCCTTTATTTGGTAGCATGTACGTTTGAAATTTGTGATAGGTAGGTTAGGGTTGTCCGAGTGGTTTGAAAGGGTCGAAGATAGGGAAGTTTTTGTGACGACACGTGAATTATCCTGTCTGGGAGCAGGTAGGACCACGATACACCTGTTGTGCCTCTTAACCTCCCTTCCAACTCCCCTGTCTACCGTTCGAGGATCTACGCAGTGAGTCCTAAACAAAACAAAAAAAGAACGAACCATACCTCGTCGTCTAAAAAGTCCGGATTTAAATAACATCGTTTCTCTATGGAGACGTTGCCGTCGTTGTAATAATTAAACCTTGGACGTATGGCGGGAAATAATCTTTATTATTTTTGCTTCGGTGTGTAGTAGTAGCCTTGAGTAGTGTTGTGCAATATCATTGTGATATACTTCTTTGTGTAAATGCATAATTAAATGCAACGCGCAATTCGCCTTCGGCATTCGCTTAACTTTTCTATTACATCACAAAAAACACTGCCGCAAATAATTGCTTACACGTTTTACTTCGTTTATGCAGGTGTTCGTCGTTTTTGTATCGGAGGAATAATCAAAAATAAACAACGTTCGCAAATATTATCCCGTTTATTGTACAAATATGTATAAATCGTACGTGTACCCATAGAACCAATGACTTTCTCAGCACAAGAAGCTTTGAAAACTTCGAAAAGGATAGCGAAAGACCTGCCTCTCTGACCGACGAATCAAGTTCAGACTTGTTTATACAGAGTTCGTTGCACTCTAGTTAAGTTTTAGAACCCTTCAGACTCCACATATCGATACAGCGATAAAGGAAGCATGCACACTTATTAAGCACGCCTGCGCAATTATTACGCACGCATGCGTACTTACTACAAACGCATGCGTACTTACTATACACGCATGCGCCTGGCTGCATTTGCTGGGAATTTAGTCGCTTTAACCGTCGCTTAGTAATAAATGCACAGTTGACCTTGAAATATAAATACCTCGTAAAAACCTTTTGTCTTCGTTTTAAGACATGCCAAATAGATCGAAGAAGTGACTGAAAGTAATGATTTGTGTATCTAGGATAGAAATGCGGCGTAGGGATGTTTATTTTCGGTATCGAAGTGATTAGAGTGTGCTACGCACTTTGGTAACTCGATATGATTTCTATTCTGGAGTCTTCGGGGCATTAGTGGCTCATTGGCCTTCGAAAGGTAAAAGTATTTTCATATTGAACGCGCTCCCTGCCGCTCGCTCACTGCGGGGTGCAATAAACCTGTTTTATACCGTTATTAAAACGGGTGTTTCGTCTGAGTTACCACCATAAACTTCAGCGTCGATCAATTTAATTTGTCCCAAAATTTTACGAGGTTGGCAAATATTATCGAACGCACCTAGCGGGCGAGACAAAGATGCGAGCAAATCCATTTATAATTAAAGGAATACGAGGACGCAGGCAGTACTGCGTCCGTAATATTCTCTCTCTATTAAAGTTTTTTATTGGTCTTGACAATGGCAGTATGCCAAGGATTACTCGAAGCGACGTAGAAACAATGGCTTTAATTAAATTGAAATTTGCGGTCGACTCGGCCAGTTTTTATCAATTCAGAGACGAAAAGGGTAGTCACGAAGGATTTACTGGACGACACGCGACCAAAGTCACCACCTAGTTCTTTGTGTTTATGCGTCGGTGATGATTTACATAAAACGTAAAGTGGAATAAGATGAATTCCACTACTTTCCCATAAGATTTGGAAATCACCATGATTGTGGATGCCCAGTGGGAGGTTTTCCACCATATTTAATTTTGAAAAAAAAAACAAAGGAAATTAATAAAGAACGAAGTTATGAATAATATGGAACGCATCATACGATGATAGTTGAGCAACGAGCGAGAAGAGAAAAAAAAATACATGACCTAAATTGGTTTTAACGAAGTCCGTAGTGTCCAGGATGGTGGAAGAGCCTCGGCTACCTGCGACGACGACGCATTTGAATACATAAAGAAAGAGCGAGAGAGAGGGAGTGAAATCCCGCGACAGTGGACAAGCACCAGGCGTGGATTTCAATAGAGAATAGAGGCCGGGTAAAGTATTGTGGTCAATCACCTCGGTCCTAGGCTTGCTGTTGCCACATGTTTCATCAAAACAAATCCCTACCAGTCGGTGGACGGAAGAAGGGAGGTGCGGGGACGACGGGGAGTTGCGGAGGTGAGGAGGGGAGCGAAAAGTGCTATCCGCGATCGCCTCAAAATCTTGCCCATGCCTCTAATCTACCGAGAAAGTGGTGTAGAAGTGGCAAACCAGCATCTGCGCCGCTCTCAGCTGACACCTGCACCGTGTTCCCCCGCGAGGTAGGGAGGGGCAGAAGTTAGCCGCGTATCTCGAAAACAAATCCTCACGACACGACCAAGATACACATACTATAATCATCAACTCTTGCGCGCCGTTGCCAGATCTCCGTAGACCGAATTGCACCCGGTGTATGCGCATTTAATCGGGCTGGATGCATCGGCGGGAGGTGGGGGCGGCGAGGTTCGCCTCGTGACGTCACGCCAGCGGGAAGGGAGGCTGCAACCTAGCCACGTGTTCGTTTAGCCAGGCTCAGCTAGTACTACGCGACCCAGAGATCAAGGACAATTTTACGAGTTCCAGCGTATATAGTGGATTGTTGTCTTACTGTGCTGCTTACTAGGTGCACCGTTCTATCGTACGGCTGTTACCGCTCTTACCGACTCGACTGCACTGCGCTATGGCTCAGCTGCACCCAAGGTCACACGTTCCAAACTTACTCCTTACTCTCAAATCGACATCACATCAAAATATATTATTAGAAAAAAAATTCATTTTATAACCAAATTGTACGATAACGCCAAGCAACACAATTGATGGAACAATGGAACAAGGTTCATCGGTTTGAAAGTTTCATTTGTGCGAATGACTATGGTGCTAATGTTATGTCTTGTTCTGAATTTTCAAACGTATACGTAAATACGTTTTTAGGTGAATTAGGTGGATTTATTGGATGTACATTCGTTTTTTCTCCTTTTCTAAAGAAGTAAAAAGTCTATGGCTACACTTAATCTCGAGACCGTATTGGAAATGGTGATTTTATGGTTCTGCGAACAAAGCGCTTCCAAAATCGTTAAAAATTGTAGTCGTTCAATGCTGGTGTACCTCCCTCCGCACTTTTTATTTGCAACTGGGGCTCTAAGCTTTGTGCTGAACGTTGAGCTTTTTTAATAGTCGCAGTAAACGTACTATTTCATTAAAGCTCTTTATGTTGGGAAATAAGGCTTTTACTTGGATCGGTTTGAATTACTACCCTTCCGATATCCGGGGTGTTCTAATGGAACTCTAAACGCGTTAGAGGACGGCACTGAACAAAGGGTTCACCCTAACCTAGTGCAATAAATGAGAATTGCGTCACATGTATTGCGCTAGTGGCCAACAATTTATTGGTCATGCGCAGTAAAAGATATTGATCGATAATGATCTGTAATGTCACAAAGGTTTGCATTACAAATATTACACACAACCCGATTTGATAAAATCAAACTAAACTTCTGCATCATAACGCGAAGGATTTATATTTCAAACTGTGTAATTTTATTTCTACATTTTATTTTTAGTTATTGTTCCTAATAACTGCGTTTCACGTTCGTGTTGACCGCAAGATTCCTGATACGATTCCTCAACTTAAAACTTTGCTTTACCAGATTTAATCAAACAAACTACCAACTACTATGCCAGCGTTTACAATTATACGTCACCATCATTTGTCAAGTTGGAAATTAAAAAGAAAACCATTGTTAGGAAGGAAGACGTTTATTAGTAAGGTTAGGGTTCAAGGCTCCTTTTGCACTGCTCGATTGTGTCATTTATAATTCGCAACCACATTGTCGACGCCTAATGAGAATCCCGTAATACTTGTACTTGCCATATTTGTTGCCATTTTTTACCTTATTCTCGATTTCATTGTTTTAAACGCTACGCTAGTAAAAACATTTTTACTTTAGTGGAAAGGAAAATATTCTTTGAAAATCACTTTAATATCTTGTCTGCGCATCTTGTCTACGCATCGTATTTGCACGACTTGTGTGCGCATCGTGTCTGCGCGTCTTGTCTGCGCAATATTCTTAGATTGTCTTAGTGTATTAAACCGTATAGTACCTATTTAAGTTAACTTCCTCAAATTTCAATAAATTGAAATTGAACCCAAAATGAACGCTTGGAGAACTCGCCAAACTTATTTACGAATAACCAGCGAGCCTAATTGAAGTAGTAGAGTTCTTTGTCCTCAGGGAATCGTTTTTCCGTTTGACGAAATTGGAGCTTTTCATTAGCCTCACCAGGAAGAGGCGTTCACTAAGACGGTTTTCCGAAATTAAATCGCCAGGGCGAAGGAGGATTGAAAACGCAACTAACGATTATGGTCCAGGTGCCTTCTTAGGCTAATGCCTCGCCGACAGGGAGGTTGACGACGAGCGATGGGGGCAACCCACTCCGCTTAGCTCCCCCCATGTCAGCATCCCCTACCGTATATATTGATTACATCTGCAACTCGGCTCTCGCAATCTAGGTCAAGATTTTATGCACACAAGCACTTACGGCGCTCATTCTTTTACCGCCTTTGTAGGAATTTCAACAAAACCCCTTCCTTCCAATTTGCGAGCTGGTATGATCTACGCACCGGCCCGGCGTGTGATTACCGTCATTTATCTAGCAGTATATTTCCATCCATTCTCTCACTGTTCTTTCAAAAAAAAAAATCAAACGGAATCAATTTCTTTGGTATAGTAAAGAAATATCTTTGTTTGCTTTTTTTGTTGTTCAGCATATTTTTAACCAATTATGCAAATATTTTCCGTGAAAATAGTTATGGTATCTTTATAATTAATTAGAGTCAATTTCTTTGGTATACTAAAGAAATTTCTCTATTTTGGTTTAAAAATTGCTTATTGTAATTTACCTCTTTTACCTTTAATAATACCCTCAGTGTTCTTTTTAAAAATAGTTATCACATTTTTTAAAATCAAACAAAATCAATTTCTTTGGCACAGTAAAGAAATATCTTTGCTTGATTTTTTTTGGTTGATCAGCATAATTTTTAACCATTTATGCAAATATTTTCCGTGAAAATAGGTATCGCACCTTTATAATCAATTAGAGTCAATTACTTTAGTATACTAAAGACATTTCTCTACTTAACTTTTTTAATTGATGAGGTTCACAACCAATTTTCTCAGCGATTAATTTCTTTGGTATAGTAAAGAAATTTCTTTGCTTGATTTTTTTGGTTGCTCAGTTGTTTATTGTTCAGTTATTTATAGCAAATAATAATTTTCTTGGCCATCTACTCAGGGTTTATTCTGAAAATATTTATCGCACTTTTAAAATCAACCAGAAACAGCTTCTGTAGTATAGTAAAGAAATTTCTTTGCTTGTTTTTTTTGGTTCATCAGTTGTTTATTGTTCAGTTATTTATACCAAAAAATCAATTTTTTTAGCGATCTTCTCAGGGTTTATTCTGAAAATACTTATCGCGTTTTTTAAAATCAATTAGAACGAATTATTTTGGTATAGTAAAGAATTTTTTTTACTATAATTTCTTTCTCTAATTTTTTTGGTGATTAGTTTATTATTCAGTTATTTATACTAAAAAATCTATTTTTTTGTCCGTCTATTCAGGGTTTACTCTGAAAATAGTTATGGCTCTTTTTATAATGAATCTACTTTCTTTGGTAACTTTCTTTCGAACTACTTTCTTTGGTATAGCAAAGAACTGTATTTGTTCGACTTTTTTTGGTCGATCAATTTAATGTTCAGTAATTTGACAAATAAGAAACATTTTTTAGGCATTTGTGTAAATACTTTCTGTGAAAATAGTTATCGCACCATTGTAATCAATTAGAATCAATTTCTTTGGTATACTAAAAAGATTTGAGAGAATGGATGGAAAATGATTTTTTTCATGTAAATTACAATAAAAAAAAATTCTACCAAAATAATTGTTCTGATTCATTATAAAAAGAGCGATAACTATTTTCAGAGTAAACCGTGAATAGATGGACAAGAAAATAGATTTTTTAGTATAAATAAAAAACAAATAAGTGAACAATAAACAACTGATCAACCAAAAAAATCAAGCAAAGATGTTTCTTTACTATGCCAAAGAAATTGATTCTGTTCGATTTTAAAAAGTGTGATAACTACGAGTATATTTAAAAAGAACACTGTGAGGAAGGGTGGAAAATGATTTTTTTCATGTAAATTATAATAAACAATTTTTCTACCAAAACAATAGAGA
>JAWQRJ010001278.1:0-16401 GCA_033557515.1 Diorygopyx duplodentatus
ATTAAAAATCTGTGCCCGATATCAAAAAATTGTTTCGATCATATTATCTTATGATATATCCAATATAAATTTCTAAAAAACTGCACATCTAAAATGAAAATTGAATTTTTTATCGATTTTTTAATATAGACGTTAAAATTTAAGAAATCAATTCTAATATTTTTCAATGAACATTTATCACTTTTTAATGAAAAATCTGTGCGAGATATCAAAAAATTGTTTCGATCATATTATTGTGTGATATATCCAATATTAATTTCTAAAAAACTGCACATCTAAAATGAAAATTAAATTTTTTATCGATTTTTTAATAGACTTTAAAATTTAAGAAATCAATTATATTCTTTTCTATCGATTTTTTAATAAAAACTTTAAAATTTAAGAAATCAATTCTATTTTTTCAGTGAACATTTATCATTTTATAATAAAAAATCTGTGCGAGATATCAAAAAATTGTTTCGATCATATTATTCTATGATTTATCCAATATTAATTTCTAAAAAACTGCACATCTAAAATGAAAATTGATTTTTTTACCGATTTTTTAATATAGAGATGTTAAAATTTAAGAAATCAGCTTCTAATATTTTTCAATGAACATTCATCATTTTTTAATGATAAATCTGTGCGAGATATCAAAAAATTGTTTCGATCATATTATTCTACGGTACATCCAATATAAATTTCTAGAAAACTGTACATCTAAAATGAAAATTGATTTTTTTACCGATTTTTTAATATAGAGACGTTAAAATTTTAAAAAAATCACTTCTAATATTTTTCAATGGACATTTATCATTTTTTAATGAAAAATCTGTGCGAGATATCAAAAAATTGTTTCTGTCATATTATCCTATGATACATCCATATTAATTTCTAAAAAACTGTAGGTCTAAAATGAAAATTGATTTTTTTATCGATTTTTTAATATAGAGATGTTAAAATTTAAGAAATCACTTCTAATATTTTTCAACGAACATTTATCATTTTTTAATGAAAAATCTGTGCGAAATATCAAAAAATTGTTTCCATCATATTATTCTATGATATATCCAATATAAATTTTTAGAAAACTGTACATCTAAAATGAAAATTGATTTTTTTATAGATTTTTTAATATAGAGACGTTAAAATTTAAGAAATCACTTCTAATATTTTTCAATGAACATTTATCATTTTTTAATGAATAATCTGTGCAAGATATCAAAAAATTGATTCGATCATATTATTCTATGATACATCCAATATTAATTTCTAAAAAACTGCACATCTAAAATGAAAATTGATTTTTTTATAGATTTTTTAATATAGAGACGTTAAAATTTAAGAAATCAGTTCTAATATTTTTCAATGAACATTTATCATTTTTTAATGAAAAATCTGTGCGAGATATCAAAAAATTGTTTCGATCATATTATTCTATGATACATCCAGTATAAATTTCTAAAAAACTGCACATCTAAAATGAAAATTGAATTTTTTATCGATTTTTTAATATAGAGGCGTTAAAATTTAAGAAGTCAGTTCTAATATTTTTCAATGAACATTTATCATTTTTTAATCAAAAATCTGTGCGAGATATCAGAAAATTGTTTCGATCATATTACTCTATGATATATCCAATATAAATTTCTAAAAAAACTAAACACCTAAAATGAAATGTCTGAAGGGCTCAAAGAATCATCCGCCATACATTTTGGAACAAATTCAGAAACACACAGCTAAAAAAATGAATTTATAATTCAAAAAACTGAAGAAAAAAAAACGTATCTATCACCAGAAATAGTCCGAGGGAACTTGAAGAAAAATTTTAAATGCATGGATCCGCCATATAGTTTGGAAGAAATTCAAAAACGCAGCTAAAAAAAATAATTTATAGTTATTAATAAAAAATAAAAAAACATATTTATAAATAAAATTTTTTTTTGAAACATGTTCTGTATGATTTACTTTTCTGAACAGTTTATTGTTATTTAGATGAGACGAGAATAAATTTAATAGAAAACATTTTTTTGTCAATTTATTTTTTATTTAGAACCTGTATTCACAAATTTATAATTGAATAATTCTACCATCTGCCTCCTCTGTTTTATCTAATCTGTTTTAGAAGGAACAGTTGGATCAATGTTTCTCGATTACTTTCTGATCTACCTAATATTTTCGAGACACGCTAACTGAAAGTACTTCTGATCCCAAAATAAATGAATGCTGATATGTGTGGTGTTCTGTGATATTTGATAATTGAAATTAATTGCTGAACCAAATTAAAAATTAATGATTTTTAATATAACTAAATTTTAAATAAACATAATTATAATTAAAGCATAAGTGTTTATTATTGAATAAAAATAAAGAAAAGTTGAACTGCATCTTCTCGATAACGTTACGTCATTTGAAACATCGTCAGCGCCATCTAATAGTAAACAGCCACACTTTTCTCAGCCTACGTTATGGGTCATTGACCTTTTCTCCGAAGACTTACTAAATATTTAATACTACAAATTGTACCTTTGAAAATCAATTCTATACTATGTAACTGTGGACATAACGGAATTTCAGTTGAAACTTTTTCAGATTTCTTTTCAAATTGTTGCGTTTTCAATTGTAAATATTTTGGTTATTACAGCGTTTTGCACCATACATTTTGGCTTATACCCTCCCTTAATTCATTCATAATACATTTTAATTCATCAAAATCTTAAATATTATTTATTTAAAGCGTGGTATATCCGGAAAGTATACTCTTCATTTCTATTGTGCTGCCATCTATTTTTCATCATATACCATGCTTTGTCGCTTTGTTGACAGTAAGCTAACTTAAGTTTTTTTATGTTTGGCTTTTCAAAGGGTCTTTCCATGTCCAGCTGATCCGGCATTTTTGTTTTGAGGTCCTCTCCAACAAACGAAAAAGAACAAATTTAATTTTCCGTATGTTTATTTGTATAATTAAAAATATACAGCAATCAAAAATAGAATGATTTGTAAATTATTTATGAAATTTCTGACCACAGCGAATGGAATGAATTAAAATGCTATAATAAAAGCATACGTAAAAAATATGTATTGCACGATAGATGTTATAATAAAAAATAGTAATAAATTGACTGTCCAACATGAAATGCTTGTTTCGTCAAATTATAATTATCACATAGTAGAAATACATAATTTTTTTTTAAACTATCATATAAAATATATATCGATAACTTCATTCAATAAGTATAAAAATTGGCACTTTTAATTTATTTATTTTTCCTTACTCTTTAACTACGATTTTTAAATTAGGTTATTGCCTTCTATGTTAGGTTCCTTTCGACAATTAATTCACGTATATTTGCGTACATATTGTCGGCCGACCATATCTCTTCTAATTCCTTAAATGTCGGCCTATCATTTTTGTTATATTTCCAGCAACGTAACATTATTCCATAAATGTAATCCGGGCATTCCTTCGGTTGCGCTAACCGTTCATCACTTTCAATCAATTTTATTGCCTAAAATACACTTCTTATTACGAACCGTTTATAATTAGAATAAATAATCATACATCGTGTCCAGGCATATCACCATACGGTTGTTCACCGAAAGAATACATTTCCCATATTGTAACGCCGTAACTCCAAACGTCACTCTTATGAGAGAAAACACCGAAATTATACGATTCCGGAGCGTACCATTTTAAAGGCCACTTACCACCGCGTACGTTCCTAAAAGAAATTGTTCACACTTAGCGATAAATTTTAGTACCCTATAACACTTTGACCTTACTTATAATAATCGGAATCACCTTGTAACGCTCTAGACAGTCCAAAATCACTTATTTTCGCTTGGATTGACGAAGCTAAAAGTATATTTCTTGCCGCTAAGTCACGGTGTACAAATCTTTGTTCTTCTAAATATTTCATACCTTTAAAAACGATATCGTGTTATTATTTCCAATAGAATATCTTAAGTTACTTACAGTTGTTATCCTATTGTAATTTGCAATTTTTAATAATTATATTATTAATTATACGATACATTAATATGAATTAATAAAATATAACTTACCGCAAGCTATTTGCGTTGCCCATATTTTAAATTCATAAGCCGGATTGATCCGTTCTTTATTGCTAACGATATAATTTAACATAGAACCCAACGGTACCAATTCCGTAACCATTACCCACGTTGGTCCCTTGGATAATCCGATGAACTTTACGATACAATGATGATTAATTTTTTTCATTAGTTGCGCCTCTTTTTCGAAGGACTCTTGTATAACATCGCTTTCAGTTGAATGTAACGTTTTTAAAGCGACGGATGTACGTTCTTTGTTTGGTTTAACGTAAGTTCCTTCGTATACCGCACCGAATTCACCCTGTCCGATTTTATTAATAAATTGTAAGGCGTTAAAGGAAATGTAATCGTTTTCAGAATCGGTTTCCGACATATAATTGTTATTAATCGGTGGAAGATTCGTTTTAAAGGTTATATTATTGAAATGGGATTCGACCGTTGATAATTCTTGAACGGACATCGACGTTGATAATACTTTTCTGTTTTTTGTTCGAGGAATTGTTGAAAACTAAAAAAAATTATAATAGAAAATTTCAAAGTACACATATTTTTACTTACGTCAGGTACAGACGGTTTAGGTTTAGGCGGTACCGCATTTTGTAACGCCGTCGGTAAACCATCGCTTATAAAACTATAATACTCGATAACGTGTTCTAGTGAATCCAAATAAGGTCCGTCGTCAATAAAATAATACGGCCCCTCGTTTTGGATTATATAATTGTAATAACAATTATCTCCCCTTAACGTCAACACGGTGTTCTTATTTCTCTCGCTGAACCTCACCAAGAAAGTGCCGTTCGCCGCATCGTACTCCTCTATCAACCTCTCCGCTTCTTGGCGGCTCAACGTTCCGTGGGACCAACCGCTCCCGTTCGTTTTCGGGGATGAACTTTTGTAGTTCGCTAAAATTGAAGCGCAATCAACGTGGCCGTTCGTTTTAGCCAAATCTATCGGAAACAACTTGTTGTTCGTTCGCGGTTTACACGGAGCGTTCAGACTTAACAGTTCCTGGATAACCTCTTTGTTTCCGCGACTTGCCGCTTCGTGTAACGCGACCCACCCGTTTTCGGTGTTCCGCGCTTGGATATTCGCTCCGCCTACCTGAACCAGCAAACGTACCGTCGATGGAAAATTATATTGACAGGCATACTACAAAAATTAACATTAATACTTCAAAAATTACTTTGTTTTTTGAACCGAGCGAGCTCGACCTACCAGATATTTAAACTTAATTCAACTCAACTATAAACTTACGTGTAAAGGTGTATGTCCGGAAGTATCTCGAGAATTAACGCTAGCTCCGCTCTCGATCAGTTTCAATAAAATATCGTTCTTCCCTTGTATGCTCGCTATGTGTACCGCGGTTTGTCCGTGTTGGTTTTTAAATTCTAGATTCTTCCCGCTTTTTATAAGTTCCGTAACGACTTTGTAGTTCCCCTGAGTCGTCGCGCGGTGCAGCAAGTTTTCGCGGCCCAGCAGGCAAGCGTCGTGCGGGGGCGGCTGCCCCTGGCAATGTTCGGTCAGTTTAAACGTGCTGTCGATGCCGGTCGCGGAATTTTGGTAGTGCTCTATCAGACTGTCCAGTCCGAGGATTTTCGTGTTTTGATCGATGGAGAAGAATGCGTCGTCGATGGTGCACCGTCTGATTTGGAAGTGCGTCACGTCGTTTAGATGTAAAACGGAGAGGACAAAGTCTCCGTTCGAAGACATACTGTCCCTAACTAAGAACGTACCATTTTGACGAGATTCTATAAATAACGGTCTATTAAAATTCAATATTAACACTATGCCGTCCGGCGACACCAGAGTGGTGTCGTGCGCAAAGTATCGCTCGACGGCCGGCGACACCACAGTGGTGTCGGGCGCAAAGAATCGGTCAACGACTGGCGTCACCACGTTTGTGTCGATGAGATTAGTAAAACTTGAAATTTATAATCTCCCAATAACCTCAAAAACAGCCGGCGACAAGCGAAGTAACAGAATTAGTGCTACTAATGTTTACAAACGGTGCGGACGGCAAACATACTAAATATTGAGTAAACATTAGCCAACAAAGTTTAACAACTAATAGGTTATGATCACTTGTCAAAATCTACTAATATAACTTCTAAAAATGCAATATCTTCTTTACCATCTTCTATCAGAGACATTTTTAGAACGAACAAGACAGATTAAAACGTTATAACAAAAAACAATGACTTCGTAAAGGATTGAATAACATTTAGCTATTAGGAATACAACTATAACGATCCTTTTGAATTAATAAATATATAAATAATTTCTACTCTAACCTCTAAAAATGTGAAAACAAAAGACAGTAGATCCGTAATGAATCGAATAACATTTAACTGCGAACATCGAATTGCGATATAATAATTATAGTTTTTATATCCTATTTGGGTATACCCCAAACAAACTATTTGTATATCCCAAATAAATGTATTGTTATAAATTGCCCTGTGTATAATGAAATGGAGGTTAGACTTACCTTCTTTTAATTTGTGTTCTGCCTCTTCGCGTGATAGGTTAGGAAAATACCAGTTTTTCGAAATTTGCGACATGTTGAAACATCGTCTGATTTACGAGATAAAAACATGCACAGCCGTCATCTTTTCGGAAATGTTTAATTAACGAACAAGAAAAATTCTTTCAATGCATTTCATTCACTGTTGACTGACAAAACTAACTCATTCTGTTATTCTAACAATTGCTCTAATGCTCATTTGTGCTAATAAAAGTTCACTGTTTCAAATGTGCACGTGTGATTATCATCGCGATGAATAATAACAATGAATAAGTATTTAATAATGTATTTATATATTAAAATAACATGCAGAGTATACTGCAATATAAAAGTATTCTCTTTTATAAATAAAAAATATAGTCATTATCACAGACCTAAGGCATCACGTACGTCATATAATTAAGTTATATTGGTTTATTCTTGTTGGTAAAATCTGAAGTTCGTACAAACGAACTCACTGATTTCCATTTATTTGTAAGGTATGTTCAAGGTCAATCTGAGATTTTGCTAATTGCGGTAAATGCTGCCATTGGACGACATAATTTGGTGCTTTGACTGGTGCCACATTTGGAACCAAATAACAATCTTTATAGGTACATTTATTCCACAGACGATAATCTATGCTATCGTTAACTCCATACGGTCTTCTAAAATTGCGAATATGAGCAATCGGCTTTAGCGCATACGGGTTATCAATGAGGCCGCAATCTGCAAAAAGTTTCTCAATTTAAGTTACAACAATATAATATGCCTCCAAAGCAAATCTTACATGGGGCATAGTAAACCTTTTCTGCTTCTTGGAAGACTGCATAGCATTTATTCACGCGGGGAACCATCGTAGGAGGCGGAATTTGTCTTGGTATATTCCTTGCTGTCGGTGTAAATAGGAACGTTCTAACTTTAGGCGCTTGAGTATTAATTTTACTATCCATTTCAAATTTATGTTCTCTGGACATGCGTAAACTGCTTCAACGCATGCGCAAATCCACTTAGACTGCTTATCGATTAATTAAAACTCGATACGACTTTTTGTTCGTTATATTCGATATATTTTTCTTTACTTAACGAGAAACTATCTAACACATATTACATTAACTAACTTCAGATGGTTAAATCCATTTCGTTGATGATTGATTGGGTATTTGAAATTGGTTAACGGCCATATGTATAGCCTCGAACCCCTCCTGCCTAACAATCTTAAGCAATTTATTCTGGAGAATTTATAATTTAAAATCGGTTTCCCAAATGGTAAAAACGTTTTAATTTATTTTTAGGAGGTGCTACAGATATTACTTTATTTAAATTCGTCCTATTTGTTGATAATTAATTTTTATTATGAACATAGGTATTTTGTTGCCAACGAACAAACTAATGCGCACGCGTCGACTGTTGCGCGGGCGCAATAGTGTGGAGGCAAATGACTGCTGTCGATTTCCTTTCCATCAGACAACGCCATTTTCTTCTTAGGTAGCGTCATCCACGCGTGTTTTAAAATATTACTGATTACCTTTTAATATGTAAGTAAAATTAGTTTTTATTAACTAGGATAGCGTAGAAATGTTTTTATTTTACTGTTATTTGAATTAAATACGAGTATTTTTACAATTTCAACTCCACGTGTTTTGTATATATTTTTTTAAATTGAAATAAATTTATTTAATTTTTGATCAATTCGTTTAAATATTTATGTTTTAATTAAATTTAGAGCCATGGGTACGCGAGTTTTCGTAGGAGGTCTAACCTATCGAGTTAGGGAACGAGACATCGAGAAGTTTTTCCGGAAGTATGGTCGCATCAAGGAAGTTGCCATGAAGAATGGATTTGCCTTCGTGGTAAGTTTCCGTTTAGTACACCTGGTATAAGCTGTGATTTTAACCCTTATACCACTAGTACATAAGGGTCAAAATCCCAATCTATTATACACGGTATAGGATGTGTTCCGTAATTCACCGGCGGCTATCCTTAGATAAAAATTCCATTCTAGATTTATGCGATCATCTACCATCACATCAGCATAAATTTGGTACAGAATTTGTATCTACAGATATCCATCGGTGAATTCCGGAACGTGCCCATAATAATTAACAACAATCACTCACACTAAGCCTCTATTAGCTACACAATACTTTTTAAACGCACATAACGGTTCGGACTCCGAAGAAAGCGGTATACAAAAAATTATCATTCGGTGTTAAGTTCACTTTTTATTGCTATCAAATCGCGGGGATATCTACGTTTTCTATTACTAATAGGCGGTTCAATTAATTATTTGGGTTCGGTTATCAACGTTTATACCTGGTATAAAAATATTAATGATAGATATTTTTTAAATTTGGATAGTGGTCGTTATATTTAGATTGCGTTTTAAAACGTTAATAGATATTTTTAAAATTTCGGTAGTGGTCGTTATATTTAGATCGTGGTATTCGTTCAATTAAAAAATCAAAAAAAAATTAAAACAAATGTTTTAAAGCACTGAAAGTGGTTTTTCATTATTTCACCTAATTGCACATTTATATAAACTACTTATCTTAAAAAAAAGTCGTTAGGACTTTGGTAATGACTCACCTATGTAAAAAATAGAAATACAATGAAATTTGATAAATGACCAAATCACTTAAAGGTGATAGGATTTTAAAAAATGAATTCTGAAAAATTAAATTTCTCTACGCGTTCGTTTGTCTGTCAACAACACATCTCTTATTTCTAATCATTTGAGGAGGTTAAGTCTTGATGATTTTTATGACAGTATTACATAGTGATCTTTACGACACTAGTAAATATCACGTTATGTACCCTTCAGGAGTTTGACGACTATAGAGATGCGGACGATGCGGTTTACGAACTTAACGGCAAGGAACTGTTGGGGGAACGTGTTTCGGTCGAACGTGCCAGAGGAACGCCCCGCGGTTCCGACCAATGGAGAGGAAGCGGAGGCGGTAGAGGTTATGGACCCCCACGCGGAAGAAGCCGAGATAAGTAAGTGTATTATAACGAACAATTCTTAATTCTTGCATCGAAACTTTAAATGATGATCCACATCTTTCGGGACTGAAATTTATAGTGTGAAAGATAACCCCAGCGTACTGAAAACAAAAACCGTTTTAACAACACGTCCGGTAAAAAAAAAACCATAACTGATGGGAAATTTTCTTCGAATAGGTACGGACCACCGACGCGGACGGAATATAGACTAATAGTGGAAAATTTAAGTAGCCGTGTGAGCTGGCAAGTGAGTATAAGTAGACTGCGGTCGATAGTAAAAGAAAATGCTGACTGTAAATTTTTTTGTGTTGACAAAAAGATCAATTGGGTTGTTGGGTCCTAAAGTGTCCTTATCCTTTCATATTTCGGCCGCACGATGCGTTCCAAGGTTCAATATCGATGAGCGGGGTTCCGTTCGACACTGTCTTGTCCGTTCTGTTCCGGTGCATTAGTACATATTACGAGGGGGCCACACACCAGTTTGGGAGCATTTTCAACACTTTTTCTGTCTATGCCAACTTCGGAGAGAAGATTACTGCGGAAGATATGTGACGAGGATACCGATTAAACAGATCCAAGGCACTTTACGCACAAAAAAAAACGATAAAAAGTTGAGATTATTGAATATAACGATGTTAAAATGATTATAAAAGTTAAATTTTTTGTAAAGTGCTCCCATTACATGGAGTGTGAAGTTTTATTCAGTCCATTCTATGACAATTCTCGGGTTGCGACAACGTGAGGTGGCCACGTTCGTACATTCCGCATCAGGTAATACCCTAGCATGTCGCGGCATACTTGTTTATTACCGTTTTATACCAATCTTATGTTACGTTTTGTCTTTACACGTCTTTACGTGTAACGACATCTTAAAGATCAATATCTTTCATTTCAAAAATAAAAACCGAAGAAGAATAAACCCCCCGAGGAGCGTCCAAGGAAGGAAGATTATCCATTATCCGTGGAGGTAGAGGCAAAACGTAACTAAGCTATGGTTTTCACAAACCGTCAATACATATTTACATAACGTTTTCTCTTTTATTTTATATATTCAATTCACAAGTTGAAATCAAATTTTTTAAATACGACGTTAAAAGGTATACCACCCGTTTTTCTATTTTTCGTTAGGCCGAACTTCGATGTTTCCTTCCAAACTAACTTTCACGTTTTGTCTTTTCTCTTTAGGATTTGAAAGATTACATGAGGCAAGCCGGTGAGGTAACTTACGCTGACGCGCATAAGCAAAAACGAAACGAAGGGTAAGTTGTCTTTTTTTTGTTAATTAAAAATAAATTGATCTTTTTCTACTCCCTCACTCATCATAATTTGCTTATTAACCTGACTCTAAAATTCTAATCATTTCAATAGCACACCCTAATTTGCAATTGTTGCAAGTTTTAGCTCAATCGCTTGATTCCTTCGTGATATAATTACTTACCAGAATTAAGTTTCAGAGTGAAAGAGCCGAATAAGTCAGCCAAATTAGTGCCAACCTAAGATAAACTTATGACACTACTTATTCGTATAAATGTCAATATTAACTAAATAAAATCATTTATTGATAGCTTAAAAGCTACGAATAAATAAATTTAGGCTCCCAATTAAAATTACTATAGTAAATCTGTTTATCGTTTATAGTAAGTTTTAGCTCAATCGCGTGATTTCTTCGTGGTATAAGTACTTATCAGAATTAAGTTTCAGAGTGAAAGGGCCGAATAAGTCAGCCAAATTAGTGCCAACCTAAGATAAATTTATGACACTACTTATTCGTATAAATGTCTATATCAACTAAATAAAATCATTTATTGATAGCTTAATAGCTACGAATAAATAAATTTAGGTTCCCAATTAAAATTACTATACTAAATCTGCTTTTTTGTTTATAGTAAGTTTTAGCTCAATCGCGTGATTCCTCCGTGGTATAATTACTTACCAGAATTAAGTTTCGGAGTAAAAGAGCCGAATAAGTCAGCCAAATTAGTGCCAACCTAAGATAAACTTATGACACTACTTATTCGTATAAATGTCTATATCAACTAAATAAAACCATTTATTGATAGCTTAAAAGCTTATTTAGGCTCCCAATTAAAATTACTATAGTAAATCTTGTTTATCGTTTATAGTAAGTTTTAGCTCAATCGTGTGATTCCTTCGTGGTATAATTACTTACCAGAATTAAGTTTCAGAGTGAAAGAGACGAATAAGTCGGCCAAATTAGTGCCAACCTAAGATAAACTTATGACACTACTTATTTGTATAAATGCCAATAACAACTAAATAAAACCATTTATTGATAGCTTAAAAGCAACGAATAAATAAATTTAGGCTCAAAATTAAAATTACTATAGTAAATCTGTTTATCGTTTATAGTAAGTTTTAGCTCAATCGCGTGATTTCTTCGTGGTATTATTACTTACCAGAATTAAGTTTCAGTGTTAACCTATCGAATCGTTAACTTATTCGAAATTTTACAGGGTAGTGGAGTTTGCTTCGTATTCGGACATGAAAAACGCAATTGAAAAATTAGACGATTGCGAATTGAACGGAAGAAGGATCAGGTTAATCGAAGATCGTAGAAGGGGGGCCCGACGCTCCAGATCTTCGTCTAGCCGAAGCAGATCGCGATCACGCTCTAGGCGCAGGTCTAGATCACGATCTAGGTTAGTTTATTCCAGAGAAAAATTCTGATTATATTGTTTTTTTTTTTTTAAAGTATTGTGTAATTCAACGTCACAATAAAACTTTTTTTTACCTTATACGTATTTTGGAGATTGCACCTCCAGTTTTAATGAGAAATTAGCAAAGTATGGAAGATATAGTGTACATCATCGAAATAAGTTTTTTGCTCGAAATTGGAAGTTTTTGAAATGTGTAGTCTAGTTGATAGAAAAACGTATTGTGTAGTGATTATAATTGGTTTGTTTTTATATTAAAAAGTTATTTTGCCGAATACTACAAAAAAAATAGGGTGTGCTGATTTTTGAAAATTATGTTGTAGGTCACGTAGCAGATCCAGAAGTCATTCGCATCGTTCCAGTCGATCGAAATCACGAGGGCATTCGAAAAGTAAATCTCCTGCGCAATCTAAATCTCGGTCAAAGTAATTATTTTTCAATTATTTCGATTATTTGTCGTGTACATGTTATTTCGAATGATGAGCTCGAGTTTTTTAAACCATCTTTCGGGGCTGAGAGGTCGAAATGATGCTAAAAATTCGTTCTGATACTATATTAGAATCTGAATTTTGTTTGTAAAAGAATTTGCGAAACGTTGATGTTTTTTTTTTTGCAGATCGAGAACAAGATCTAACCCAAAAAGGTCTAAATCGAGGTCTATTTCTAAAGAAAAAGATGTTTCCAAGTAAGTTTCTTGTATGCAGTGATTTCATGTCAAATTCATATTATTATTATTTGGATTGATTGTAGAAGTAGACGTAATAATAATTTCACATTAAATCACTGGTTTTTTTTTTTCACCGATTCCTATAAAAAATCTTTCAAGTTCTAGTTCTAATTCTAGGTCAATGAGTAAAGAAAGACATAGTAAGTCGAACAGTAGGACTCCAACCAAAGATTCAGACAAGAAGGATATTTAATATGGTTTGCATTGGCCCAGCTACGTATATATGTATTATGTAAATAGCGAAAAGAACAGGATGGGCTACCATATATAATATATATTTTATATACATAAATTGTGTACCTCTATAGTTTGCAAGAACTTGAGTTAATTTCGTGTAGCATTAAGGATTTCTGTTGGACCGAGAGGTTATGCTCCTAGATTGCTGGTTTTTGGGTCCATTTAGACAGCATATTTCTAGATAGTCGAAAGAAAATGCAGACATTTCTATGTATTATATCAGAACGTAACGAGAACAAACTGTGTGGTAGTTATTAACGATATCTAACCGTTTTATACTTTTCCCTTCTTTTATTAGTTGTGAAAAATTAGTTTGGTGTGACGAAATAAAACATGTGACACTCGCTAATTTACGAACAGAGCATCTAATTAATTAATTATAACTGATATCTAATAAAATAAATACATGTACATTTATTTTTCTTGTATGTAGAATTTACAATATACAAGAGTATATATTTTATCTTAAGAACTATGTATGATGTGTAAGCACACTCCGTAATTAATAGAATTGGTGATTAATTATTTTCGTATTATTATTTTTTTGTCCACCCTTTCCCAATAGATTTAGATTCAATAAGTTTTTTCTTGTGTATTATAAACATTGCACTGGAATACTGGCAATTGAGAATTATTATCCAATATTAGAATAATTATTTACAAAGTGAGGACAATTAATGTAAAATAATAATTAAAATCAAAACGTTTATTTCCGTAGAAAAAAGATTTTATTTCAACGCTTACCTTTCCAATTAATTAAAAAATATAAAGAATAGGAGGTCAACAAATACTACAATAAAGAATATGTATATATATACAATGTGGCAAAATATACTTGATGAATTTTATAATTAATAAAGTATTGTTAATTCAGAAAAAAATGATCCTGTATAATATAAAAATTGAATATACTATTTATTCCCAACATATTCATCTACCGTTAGCATATGATCTTTAAAACTTTGGTAAGTATTAATCAAAGGTAAGATTAATGCGATATATCCTTTAGTAACCGGGTGCGTTTTTAGCAAATCCGGTTGTTCAATTAATTTTTTATTGATTTCAATAAGTTTTCCTTCGACGCAACTGTAAACTGTGAATTTCTCGCCATTTTTGCATTCGATATAACAGATTTCCGAGTGCGGTCGTAATTTTTGCGCTCCCCTTTTGCCTTTTCCTAAACATACGTTTTTTAAACGATCGGCATTCGCAACTTGGCAGTTTATTTTCACGATTTCTTTGTTATCTGTTATGATCGGATGGTCGTCGGCTAAAGATAGCAAACAAACTCTGTTCGAATGAAAACTTATTCGTTGATTTAATTCACCCTCTACGCCAAAGATTTTTCTACAAAATTTATGCTCGTAATACTTGATGGTTGGATTTACGCATACATGATTGTTACTAAACAAAGTTTTATCAATCGACTTTAAAATGTTGTTACGAATTTCCATTTCTATAGTTACGATCGATTTGGTTCTGTTTCCGACAATCTACGCAACCTTGCTTTTGTCTCGTTCGACTTGATTACGTTCTGACGTCTCCGCTCCAAGCGTTCTTCTTTCAGACACTCTCTCATCTGCGAATCCAATGGATTACAGTAACCCATAAATTTCCTTATGGAATGCTGTTATATAACAAATATTAAAAGTCAAAAAGTTAAAAATTAAACTAATATTTACCTCCGCGTGACAATTTTTCAACAACTGAATTAATTCATTGCACTTTTCAGTGTGTAAATGAGGCGATAAATCTGTGTGCATTATACAAGAAAAGTTGTAAAAAGACCGAATTGACAGTACAAGTTTTTGAGGTTATGATTGACAGCGCCATCTCTTTGTGACAGATAAGAACACAAATTAAACAAATAATTTTACATTTTTTACAACTTTTTTGTTTATATTACAATCTTTCTTATTAACACAAAGCAAAAATGCTTTAATAACGAAATAACAAGCAAAAATGCTTTAATAACGAAATAACTATCCATAATATTATATATAAAAACACGTGTGTCGCCATCTATGTGTCACATAGGATAACTTCTAGATTTTCACAGATTCTGAACTGTAAAGAAAATTTAATTGTAAAATAAAATAAATTGGCGTTAAAACAATAGAGTTGTACAGATATAGCTTACTGAAATATGCTTTACAAACGATAATAGTAAATTAGTAGCGTTTATTTAAGTTTGCGTAACGAAATTTGAAATTTTTTTTAGTTGATAGTGAAGAGATCTAACTTATCGACCGTCTTTCTTGATGCTTTGAAGTGGAAGTGTGCTTGTAGGTATGTATGTTTTAATCCTTTTTTTATGTTGAAACCATGCATTTATAAGGGCAAATGCATAAAATTGTACATTTATGCTTTATTACGTATGATATATGGCACAGTGTGGTTATACATCTTTTAAAACGCAGTCGTCGCCATTGTCCATCTTGTTATTTCCAGTAGCAAAGAGATTGGCTTGAAATCTCCGTTTGGTGTCGTTTTTAGGCAAAATACGAGCTAATTCGGTTAACGGTGGTGAAAATTGACTATAATTGATTACTATTGAATGTAATATCAAACGTCGCGATTGAATCTAGGTTATATCTCGCTGTCATACGTAGGTATGTGTCAAACTGTTTTTTCAATTGTTTTTAAGTGGTTAGGTTAGTTTTTCGGTGAGTTTTTGACGGATTTGGGTGTATAATTACATAAAACGGAATTAAAACTAAAGATTTGCGGTGGCATTTTATATAATCATGCTTTATTCTACAGTATATATTGTATATAAAAATCGCTATAGACAGGGTCGGCTTTAGGCTTAGATATAAGGCGTACGTGCGCAATGACTTTGAGGGGGAAGGGGGAAATTCAATGTTATAAAAAATTTCTAAAACTACATAGTTTAGTCTCCAAGATGTGGGATTTTAAATAACTTTCCTTCATTATTGGCCGAGATATGATTTTTTAAAACAAAATATGTAAATTTCACAAAATGATTGAAGTTGAACTTGGACATTTTTTTGTGAGAAAACTAAGAAGGTTGAGTTCATTTTCTATGTTTTATCTGAAACTATATAGTTTTGTTTGCATTAAGTGAAATTTTTAACGAATTTCCTTGATTATTAGCTGAGATATGATTTTTAATTAATGATTAACCAAATGAGGTAAATTTAAAGAAAAGATTTAAGAAGTTTAACTTTGAAATT